>JBBJLR010000019.1:13909333-13934549 GCA_037577145.1 Brachypetersius gabonensis
GTGTGTGTGTGTGTGTGTGTGTGTGTGTGTGTGAGTGTGAGTGTGAGTGTGAGTGTGAGTGTGAGTGTGAGTGTGAGACAGTGTGTCAGAACCCAAGATAAGGTGCAAAAGATGTAGGTGGACTTGTTGGCTTAGGTTGTGGGGACTCTGCCCACATATCTTTATGCTTACTCTTGCAGATCTTTCTGTGCAGATCTTTCTGTGCAGATCTTTCTGTGCAGATCTTTCTGTGCAGATCTTTCTGTGCAGATCTTTCTCAACTCTCCCCCTCAGTTGCTTCTCCTAAGCAGTTTTCTACTCTTTTCTAGGTGGTTTCCTTTAGGGGCCCTGTAGTTATGAGAACTGTGACTGTGGACACTAAGATGTGATTAATGGTTTATGAGTAGGAGGATCACTTACAATAGGGCCATATTTGAATAATAATAATGTAACGTGCAGTAATTCGGCAGCTGCATGGTGGAATGTCAAAAAACCTTCTTTTTGACATTCCTCTGACCTCCAAAAAGATATTTCAGATTTTTATTTTTGTTTAAAATTTGCCTGTTGATAAACAATTTAAAGTCAAATTCAAAGTATGCTTTTTTTTTGTCCTTCTACAAAATATAGACCAAAAGTATTGTCCTTCCAGACAATTAGATATCACCATATGTGCATCGTATGATTAAAAAACGTATCTAAATTTACAAAGTATAACGTAATAGAATATGTTTCTGATTTTACTGTATAACTTCCTTTACCGTATTATACCACATCCCAGGGCAGTCTCAATCATCGAGTAAGCCATTTGATTATTCAAACTGATGATCTGTGATAACGTGTGACAATGACCGCAGCCTGATTCCTGTAGAACTGTATGGCTTAATATTTATGACAGCACATGGTAAATAAGCACATAGTGCATATACATCGATGGTGGTTTGTGCACTGTGTTCATATATGCAAATGAAACTGAAATCAATTTAAGCACTTATAACGTTCAGAATGTGGCAAATCTATGCTCTGTTAAGGGTTTTACTCTGTTTATTCTTATCATTCATATAAGTACTACTACGCATAGATCCACTCCAGTCCATTCTGCATATTGCAAATTGTAGAGAAACTGAAGTCGAGGTAAATTTTGCCTGAGCTTGTTGTGTTTCAAGTAGACTTTTTTCTCGTCAGGTGCTGCTTCTTTTACTGTGCCTGTGCTGTTATCATCATTTGTTGGCTGGGGTAGAGTGACACTAAAGGATTAGGGTTAACACCCCTATTAAGCTCAAGTACCCATTAGGCACACTTGTAACTTTCAACACAAATTGTATTTTCCTGCTTGATATCTAAATTAATAAATGTAGTTATTATTAAATATTCTCTGTATTTTTTAAGCCAATCGTGCTGCTGCATAATTTGACAACTTCCTGCCAATGTTTACTCACCCTGGCAACCATTTTGAAAGCTGCATAAAAACTTTGCCCAGAAGAGACCCCTCAGAAAATAATTTTTTTTTACATACTTTATTTTGGGATTTAAGAGATTAATGTTTCTAACACCACCTAGCACAAGTTAATTTCAGTTGTATTCAGTACATCTTTTATTTCCAGATTGTTGAGAATTAATATTTGTAGATTGCAGTATTCTTTAAAGATTTCAAATAATTTTAACATGATCTTAAAGGGTGCTACCATAGCATAAAAATGAAGCACATCAGTGTGACTTTATTGAAGAAAAGCTTAAGTATAAACATATATTCAGTAATTATATACTCTCTGCAAGTAGTATATGATGTTATAAATGATTAAGAACATTTATATATCAAAATACTGATTTTAAATTTTTATTCCAAATCTAATGGTGTCCCCATTAAGCTCACGGTGCTCCCCTTAAGCTCACTTACATAGACTAACAATGTGAATAGCTCATAAACAGTCTTAGAACAACCATTTTCAGTTTTCTGTTCAATTAAAGTTTTAAAAAAATGAGCAATACATTATTTTTACAGATTTACAATGACAAAACTAAGGCAGAATTACAGCTCCTGCCCCAAAATGAAAGAGGCATGTTGTCTTTATCAAGAGGGTGATTAACACCTGTTTCCCCCAAAACAGTTAAATAATTTTAATTATGAAGGTGATCATTCGTATGCCCCTCTATGATGTTAATGCTGTTTGACTGTTGTGACTCATCAAATACAAAATAACAGTAACAACTAAACAATTTTTAAAAAATAAAACATTCAAGCATTGTAACATTCAAACAATTAAGAGGGAGTTTATTTGCGCTTACATTTTTTTAACGTTAAACTTTTACAATGCAACACATACGAAATGATACTTCATATTAATGTGGGTTTTTTTTTAACTCGTGTAACCTTTATTAAATAAAACAATTAAAATTACAACTAAATTCGAGCTTGTGAGCAGGGGTGTTCTTAAAGGGTGCATTTTAAAGCTGTACGTCTTTTTAATTGATTGCATTTTCTTAAAAATGAAGTTGTAAACTATTAAATGAGAGATTAATTTGTGATAGGTAACTTCTCATTTGCCTGTGAAAACAATGCCTTTTACTTAAACTGTTTAACCAAAAATTTGGGTGAGCTTAATTGGTACGTTTACGCTATGCATTCTCTACACATTTATTTTCAAGAAGATGAAATTCAATGAGCTCATTTTAATCAATAGGCCATGAAGAATGCTCTAAGAAGTTGAGTGCCTGTGTCTAAAAAACATGTTTTTCTCATAATATAATGGTAAAAATGGAAACGCTATGGAAACTCCTCTTGGGCAAACCTGTGTATCGTACCACTATGTAACACAATGATTACAGTGAATGGATCCACATCAGATGTTTGGATCTGAATTTATATTTTTTGCATATAAAAACAGAACTTTATTTTGGAATGTTAGGAAGCAAATGTTAGCCTGCCAGTCACATGCTAATGTCAATTTTTCATCCAAGTCTGGTATCTGGGGGAAAGGCGTTCTTCTTCTCTTTTAGTGGCAGAGGGCAAACAAGGTTTAGATGCTGTGCTACCACATTCTGCTAATAATGCACCAATTTAAAAAAAGGTGGAATAAATAAACAGACTGGTTTTTTTTTCTGTTTATTTTTTATAATTGTTCAACTATTTGAATATTTGAAAATCATCGATCATCCGTAGATGAGGTGGTAATATGTGATTTGTGACCCATTTTGTTTACTGTTTTTGACTGACACTCACACACACACACGTGCTCACTGTCTGTTCATGATACATGATTCCAACATTTAATAAAAAAATAAGGTCCTTTTACCCAGACATCCAGCATTAATTAAATGGAATTGGGTTAAATGTGAATACAAGTCATAGCCTATATAATTGACTCTACAGCCTACCTTTATGAGTTCTTTAGAAATTAAATCCACTTTTGTTTTGACAGATGAATTTTCAGGTTTGATGAGTGGAGAGTGTGTTTTGTAGTCAATTGTAGTGTCCTATTACTTGAGAGAAGTGACCTCTGCCCCAAAAGCACCTGTGGCTGTTACTACCGCCCTCGCTTGATTAACTATGAATTCTAAGAGACTTTTTTTTTATTTTTTTTTTTTTTACACAATAGTCATAAGCCACTTTTTAGTTTGTCGCTTTGTCCAGATTATAATAGACAGTGTAATGAGTGTTGTGGAAGGAAGTATTTTGTCCAGACAGGTTGTCTTGGCAACCATAAAATAATATGTCGCACCTTGTGTGGGTGTGGGCCAGCTGAACTTGAAAATTACATTGTATTGGAGTCAAAGCTTTGAACACATTTAGAAGTGTCTGTAGTACAGCTGGTGTTACATTAGTGTATACAGTAATCCTCCAGTTTTACACGGATCAGAATTCGCGGATCCAGTCACACATAGATTTTTTCTGAGAACCGAACTCTCAACAATACGCGGGAATCTCCACAGTAATGCGGATTTTTTGTTGTTGTTGCTTTTTTCATGTTTTTTTTAATGCATTTTTGTTCTAAATTGTTAAAAATATGTAAGTTACTAACAACATAAATAGTAATCCAAATATAAATTCAGCTAAATATCCAGTTATTGGCTGCTGCCCTCCTGTTCTCCTGTTTTCGTTTCATGCTTCTAAAAGCCCTATGCCACCCAAACGCCCTTCCCTTCTGGCAATGCAGCTCAGCATGTCGGCTGCATCTCGGGTGAGAATTACAGGCCTGGCGGGTGTGTTTCGGGGGCCGAGATTTCATTTTAAATTCAGCTTAATACATGTATTTAACGAAAATGTATACGGGGCAGACTGGCAATCTGGACGTTTCCAGAAGAGAGGGAGGGAGAGAGAGAGATTTAAATTCAGTGCGGCAGAATGGCCTGTCTCGGGCTCAACGGCCGCGCACTGGACAGGCGTTCTTGACTTTCCCAGAGAGAGAGCGATTTAAAGAAAAAATGCCTGAATTTGAAACATGCAACATTTCTGGAACAGTCCAGAACAGCTGTTTGGTCTTTCTGGCGCACACGTTTCCAGAACGCACAGACTGCCAGTCCGCCCCTGCGTACATTTTTGTTAAGGGTAATGTATTAAGCTACATTTAAAATGAAATTAAAGTGTTTGTCATTATTTTCTTAGAACCAAACTAATGATTGTTGCCAAAAAAACTCAGCTAATTCGTGGAAACAACAGATATCCTCCACAATATTTTATGTCTTCATGTATTTTAGTCCTACATTATTAAGAAAAATTTTATTTGCTAAACTTGTAACAAATATTAACGTAAATTCAGCCGCAGTTCTATATAAAATGTAATTGAACACAAAGAAAGCTGCCTTTGGATGTTTAATTGTTTCAGTTTTGTCCTTCTTAAAGCTCTATATTTTTTTTATTACTGTACATTAAATTAAAAGAAGCTGTTGAGCTCAATAGCTGTCCAGTGTGTGCTTTAACCGGCGGGTCACTACAGTACAACTCACCACCAGATGAACAGATCACTGTACAGTAAACCTCCAGTTTTACGCGGATCGGGACTTGCGGATCGGGACTTGCGGATCGGGACTCGCAGATCCAGTCACGCGTTTTTTTTTTTCGAGAACGAAACTGATCGTTTTACGCGGAAATATTCAAAACCTGCAAATATTCTCTGCTTTTCTTTTTTTTACTTTTTTCGTGGCAATATGTTGGGGTTTTTTTTTTAAGTCATTTTAGTACTTCTAGCTCCCGGTGCATGGACTTTAAACCTCTCTCGCTCTCTTTTACACGCTCTCTCTGTCTCTCTCGCTCGCGATCTCTCGCGATCTCTTTCTCTCTCTCGCATGTGCGCGTTCTGTCTGTCTGTCTCTCTCTCATTCGTGACTTTTCCGGAGCGCCGTTCTCTCTCTCTTTCTCTCGCTCTCTCTGTGTGTCTCTCGCTCTCTCTGTGTCTCTCTCTCATTCGTGACATTTCCGTATTTAAACCTCAGGTTTACCTTTACATTTTCTTTAAGGGTAATGTATTATTAATGAAATTAAAGTGTTCTGGGAGCACATTTGGGGGCATATTTAGAGTTTACACTATTAAAATAGGCATTTTAAGGCATTTCTTTGACCAAAACACAACGCGGTTTTTCATTATACGCAGGTGCTCGTGTAACGTAACCCCCGCGAATAACGAGGGTTTACTGTACTTGCATTAGTATACATACTGTATTTCAAAGTTTCTTCCAACACCCAGCTCTAGATTATAGAGAACTACAGTATGGTAGCTGTGAGTAAAAAAAGTAATGTCCTCTCATTCTAAAGGGCTGATTGAGCATTATATTATCATGCTCAGACAGTGAATGTGTTCATGATTTTGGTCAATGCTCAGTCTAGAGATAATCGGGGCAAGAGAGCAGGTGATACTGATACTATAGTTGATATCCTTTGATAAAACAAGGGGGTTTCAGTGTTGTTGTTTTTTTTATTAGAAGTTACAAGTGAGAAAAGAATGGGGTTTTTGCATGTTTGACAATTTATGTTTCCAGATTGGTAGGGTTATTTTACTATATACGTCAGCTGTGGTAGATTTAGTAACACTTCCTGTTGAAAATCACTTTCTCTTGTACAGGGAAGTTCCCTCTGCAGTGTACGTGTGAGATCTTTGTGAGCTGATAAAACACAGGTGTTTTGCATATACTACTTCTGTTATGTGCGTACATTGTAAATTATTCCAGAGGAAATTTCATTTCCTGAGTGTGTTATAATGATGAGGGGAATTGTGTCTTTTCCTCCATTTTCCTCTAGGATTCAAAGTGGCATACTGTATGTCATGGACTATAGAAGCTGCAATGGCTCTGTCTTCTTTTTTTCATGCAACTCTTAATTTATCACTAGTATTATATGATTGTCTTAAAAGTCAGTAACCACCAAATTCAGTAGTCATAAGTTTGCCTGTTCCTTTCCAGTCATGGACTACATCGCATCTTTTCCTGTCGTGGGATTGCCATCGCTGTCGAGGCCTTCTGGCAGAGGGGTCATCGAGAGATCACTGTGTTTGTTCCCCAGTGGAGACAGAAGAAAGACCCCAACATCACTGGTAAGGGTTGAGTGTTTCTGTGGCCTGTTGTCAAGCCTGGAGCAGATCTGTTTATTCAGGTGGTGATTAATGTGTCTTCTTTATTGTCTACTGTTTCAAGTTTAATGTTCTTGTTTCCTGATAGAGCAACACTTTCTTAATCAGCTAGAGGACTTGCGATTGCTGTCTTTTACTCCTTCCCGGGAGGTCTGCGGACAAAGGATTTCCTCACATGATGACAGGTAGGCATCCAGGGAGGCAAAGGCATGCATTTTAATTCCAAGTGTAACAAGGGTCTACGATGGTAACCTTTCTGGTCTCATCCACCCATCAAAAACTTCAAATGGATGGCTGAGATGTGATTTTACACTTTTTGGTACTGTACTGAGATTATCTGTTCTGTGGTTTACCTCCTACAGGTTCCTGCTTCATCTGGCAGAGAAGACAGGAGGCATCATTGTCACCAATGACAACCTGAGAGACTTTGTTAGCCAGTCCGAAGCTTGGAGAAATATTATCCAACAACGGTAAATTTATATTTATATTATCCAGCTAAGTCCTACATTGTGGTCTCAGACATTAAGAAAGTAGGGCATGTTGTCTTATCACAAGCTAATTGTAACTGACTTTATTCAGACTGCTGCAGTTTACCTTTGTTGGCGATCACTTCATGATCCCAGATGATCCTTTGGGAAAGCATGGACCTCACCTGGAGCAGTTCCTACGCAAAGATAGCAGGTGAGTTAAAGGGGGCATTTGGCTGACGCTCTTATCCATAGTGACTTACAATCATTAGCTACAGGGAAAGTTCCCCTGTAGCAACTGAGGGTTAAGTGTCTTGCTCAAGCAGGTAGTAAGTGGAGTTCGAACCTGCGACTTTTGTGGTCATCGGGTTTACAGGCAAGTGTTTTACCCAATAGGCCACCCTACGTTATGTAAATAACTGTCAGTAATCCAGTGTTGATTTATAGTTATATTATATACCTGTGTTCATATATTTTGCAAATGTTCTTGGAAGAAGTGTGTGATGTCATCTTCATCTATTCTTTATCTAGGCGGAGTCTTGTTACAGATCTACAAGTCCCACGTCCCTACGCTCAGACGCTTCAGTCAGTAACACATTCACCCTTCCCCTCCCACTCAAGACAGCCTTCCCATTGGCCACATTCTGGCCCACCTGACTGGCACCCACCTCGCCCATCCTCTTCTCCGCCTCCTTCTCAGCGGTCGCCTCTGGAAACTACAGAGCTGAAGAGGAAGTTGTACGACATCTTCCCTGACCAAAAGCAGCGAATTGACCGCATCCTCAACGATAACCCATACATGAGGGACCTGAATGCACTGTCGGGCCTATTGCTGGGCTGAGCACTACACTTCTGTTTGAATCGATTAAAAAAAGCCTTTGAATGTTGAAAATGTACAGTCCAAGTGGCATATATTTGATGTACATATTTATTATGAATAATCTTCTGATAATTTATCTTTAAAACAAATCTTTGTTCTAAAAGGTGTTCCAGCCAAACAGCTTTGGTTAAACTGGCTTTGCCAAAATGACAACCAAACTTTTTTTCTGTTTTGATATGTTTGCTGGGTTTAATGGCAACATCAACATTGGTTTTAAATATTGACCTTTTTGAAACTGCAGATCCATTTTTCTTGAAGTGTACAGCAGAGAGTAAGAGATATCTGTCGTTTAAAGTGCCCCCACTGAAGTGCCCTAAGAATCTGTCTGGAGTATGGACCTGATCATCTGATCTCCTGGGTTTGCTATATACCATGTTTTAAAATAATGACGGAACTGTTTCCTGTCTAAAAAGCTCTCTGGAGACCCCCCACCCCAAAAAATGACTTAAAATAGAATACACTGAAGCTTGAACCATATGTCACAACTTTTTGGTACTCCTCCTCCTTTCTCTCAATTGTGCAACACATGGCTTTACAAGCAGTGACTTCAGGCATGAAACCACCCAGCTGACCAAAAATGTTCATTGCAGTAATGGCGCTCTCCAGCAGAGGGCTGTATCAGATTTAAAACTCTTAATCAGTGTTGCTACAATGTCCGTACTGATATCTGGAACAAAACCTAATGTACAGTTGTAAAAAAAAAAAAAAAGATTTATTTGGAGATCTTTCTATTTGTTGCCACTACAATGGTTAAATTGCACAACCTGTCAGTGTCTTTGTTTCCACCCTGTTAACCTTTTATGCTGTATTCATTATGTGCAGCAGTTGGTCTTAATTTGTGAATTTATATGATTTTGGGGACTTCTGGGATTTGTCTGAAACAGGGAAAGGGAAGACACATTCAAGCAGCAGATTATCCTGGTGAGCTGTGGGTATCTCACAGTGAGGCTGCCTCCTGGTTTTCTAGATGACAGTGTCAATAAAGGCCATTTCTGTGTTTACTAGACAGACTCTTTTTTTTTTATTATTATTATTCTTTTTTTGTCCCACATGCAAGGACATGTAATTCGAGCTATACATACTTATCTCTAACCATGCTTTTATTCCAAAAATCTGATGCAAAGTAGATCAAATAAGTTCTAAAATTGATTTGCAGTCAGGTCATAACGTACCAAGTTGAGTTTTAGTGATTCTCTTAGTGTTAAAGAAAAGATGTGACGTGATTCTCTTAGTGTTAAAGAAAAAATGTGAGGCAAGAACAGATCAAACTAAAACAAAGAGTGGTTATTAAAAGCTAAATTAAAGATTTGTGTTTTCAGTGCTTTCACAAAATTCTGTAGTTCTGAAAGAAGCCCCTTAATTTTTCTGTATGGGTTTTTGCAGAATGCTAGTACCTGCAGGTCTAAGAAACATAGATATTCAGTGAGGTTTGCAGGTGCATTTAGAAGTTTACTAGAAGTGAAAATCCTGTGATGAATGATGCAAGTGACTAGCGCAGTTCTTTCCAAATAGAGGCAATGTAAGCTGTCTCTTGTTTTGGTTAGGTTCCAAGTAGCTGTATGTTAAAGAGGATAGAAGCCGGGTACAAAGAGCAGTAATGGGTTCTGATCTTTCTGCTATGGACTGGTGACATATCCAGAGTGTTTCTCCACCTTTCGCCTTGTGAGTGCTGGGACAGGCTCCAGCAACCTCTGCAACCCTGGTTGGGTTGAGGGATTCCAGGAATGAATGAATGAATTAATGTGTTCTGTTTGTAACAAATGGCTGGGTCCAAAATGAAGGGAGGTGAAGTCGTAACAGCAGTCTGGGAAAAACAACATGTTGACACAGAAGTTCATTTTAAACAGTGAAGTAGGAACAGGGTCAAAATGTCAGTACTGATATACAAAGGTGGATTATCAAGAATTGCATGGGAATTCATTGCACCTTATAGAATTGTCTATATAGCTACATAAATATAACCAACCATGAAATTAACAGAATCTAATGAAATGAGACAAAAATAGTACGCATGACCATATGATTAATTAGGAAAATGATCTAATATTACACGCCTTTGAGGGGCAAAAGTATGTGGATCAGCTTTAAGATGTGTGCTGATCCTCTAGGATCATCAGTTAATTTGAAGGTGAAATTAGATTCAGGTGAAATTACTCTGTATGATTTGCCTTTACAGAGTTTTCACTTCACCTCATGTGTCTATGAGATGAAGTGAATCAAAACGTCACAACTCACAAATCAATAGATTTCTGAGGAAAAATTCTTATTAATTAGACAAGAATTTTATACTATATTACATGGCATTATTGTAAATGGAGCCTTGCTGTTTGAGAACATCATGTGTCGGCACTTAAGCTTTCCTCCAACGACTATTTCTTTTATCTCCTCGTTAATCCGAGGCTTTTTGAGCAAGCGAGTTTTTCTCGGTTTGGCAAGTGCAAGAATGTCAAGAATTTCCTTTCGTCTAGCTTTCGGATTAGAAACCAGAGGAGACAATGGTGTGTGTTATGGTGCATTATTTTAAACATTTTAAACCATTTTTAACACTTTTTAACTAAATACTTTATTCTTAACTTTAAAAAGCACGCAATAATGGCCCGACCATTACAAGTGAGGGACGTGTTGGTGTCAAAACGCTTGTCTAATAAATTCTGTAGCATTATACCATTAAATCAAGTTTATGTTCTTTAATAACAGTTTGGATCGTTCAGCAGTGTTAAATGTACCATGCGTTCTTTTTTTTCTTTTTTTTCTTTTTTTTAACTTAATGCTCTTAGCAAGGTAATTGCAGTTCAATCCTCACAGATGTTCTAACATCTCATATAAGATTTTCCGGACGAGTAGAGAGGGACAAATTTGGATAAGAAGACTTTTGGTCATACAGTCTTACAGCTTCCTGAATTCAGCTTAGTTTTGGGCTACATTGTTACGTCAAAAGACAGTGGTGTAAAAGTAATTGATCTGTAATCAAGACTCAACCTCAGTCTATGATTGGGAAACCCGTCCATAGTCCATCCAGTATGCATCTCTGTCATTTGTGGGAGTCGAAACAAGCAGTAGAGGGAGACATTTTCATTTCCTTTAAGTCAGCCTTAAGTGACATTGGCACTCAGGATTAGATGACTTATTAAGCTTCATACTAAAATATTGATACTTCTAGTCTTGACCAATCTTTATGAGAATCGATCCTCACACAAAAAACATTTATACTAAGTGTTGTCTTTAAATAGTAAGCAAATCCACCATTAAACAAAACTGAAAAGCAGTTTCCTGAGAACCCAACTAATAACTGTTCACTGAACCCCCCCGCACTAACGCACAAAACTCCCCGTATCCTCCGCATTTTTTGCTTTTGTGACATCCAGGCCTCATCCGCTACACCCCTCCCCCCTCCTCCTGATGGGTTGACCAAACATAAATTTTCAGACATTTTAGTGCTAAATTATTAAGAACAATATAATTTACTAATTTTGAAACATAAATATTAATGTAAATTCAGCTGCATTTCCGTATAAAAAATAACTTTAAAAGTTTTGGTACTGTCCAGAGAACAGAAAGAAAGCGCATCTTGGGATGGTGAAATGCCTCTGTAGTCAGAGGAGGAAAGTTTGAGAAGGCTATTGATTTCTCCTTGCTACTGATTGGCTGCTACCCTTTGATGCAGCTGCAGTCCATAATGGGTTTACCTCTACACTTTCTTTCAGTTTAATGTATTAAGATGAGTTTAAAATGAAATTAAAGTCTCTTAGGAGCATATTTGGGGGCATATTTAGAGTTTATCCTATAAAAATATACATTTTTTGACATTTTTTACCACATCACAACGCCACGTTTTTTCACTATTATGTGGATGCTCTTGGTTGTATTGTATTTACAAGGATAGGAACTCTTTTTCTCTGATTATCATACACATACACACAAATACCCATATGAGATGAAGTGAAAACTCTGTAAAGGTGGGTCATATGGAGTAATTTCACTCAACAGTGTGTGTGGTTTATAAATTAAACTAATTAATACTAACGTTTTTAAATACAGTTGGTGGGTGTACACGTTTGGTCTTTGCTGTAGAAATCATAAAAAAAAAATTTTTTCATGCACAAGATGTTTAAAATTATTAGAATCAAAAAGAAATTTGTAGAATAACACATCCCCAGCATTATGTGGTGTTTCAGAGACCAATTATAGTACAGTGATGATGTCATTTCACATGCAAATATTCAGTGACTTTATACCAATGCCTGGCCTCACAGCTATTATCTAGACTTCGTCAGATAGTTTTCCTCGGAGCTAGGGTAAATCTATAGTGTGTATCTGTATTTTCATCATTGATCAGCCTGGGGAACCCAGGGTTAGTTTTTTTTCACTCTGCCTGTGAGGGTGTCCCTACTTTACATTGTAATCAGGTTTTCTCAGGTTGCGTTAGAGCTAAATGCTGAGCTTGTATTTTGAGCTGAAGGGTCACCTGTACTCTGGAGTAAGAAGAGAACACCACCTGTTTGGAAATAGCCTGCTGTAGTGAATGCAGTAATAGGATTATGCTAGCATGTGGGAAACTGCCCTCTTTGTGCACAATTCAATAAAATGATGCATGGGTGGACCACATCAGATATATAACATTACATTACATTACAGTACATTCACTTGGCAGATTATCTTATCCAAAGTGACTTACAGTATTCGGAAACACTCAAGTTTCAGGGCAGTGTGAGAACCAGATGAGAGCTCTAAGTGCTAAAATCTTTATGAGGGTACAGTGTGAGAACATGCATTAGGAGGCAATCCTCTCTGAACAGTCTTCAGGAGGTTTTTGAAGACAGAGAAAGATTCTGCTACTCTTGTCTGCTTAGGCCTCTCATTCCACCAGCAGGGAACCACAGTTTGAACTGGGTTTGCCTCATGTGTAGGGATGGCGGAAGATGTTCCTTGGAGGAGCGGAGGAAGCGAGATAGATAACCCTAATGCTTGCCTGCAAAGACATAAATGGATCCATACCTAATGGCAGTGGTCTAAGCCTAGAGCTAAGCTTGAAAGGTGAACATTATGATTCTTCTTTTCGTTTGGGCACTCAAGTGGTAGAAGAAACTTCTGCTGCCTGTTGTAATAGTAGAGTCATTGCTGTAAACAACCAACTGATGATCTGTCTTTCTGGCATAGAATGACACAGCAGGACCGAAACCACTCTATCCCCCAACAATCAGGTGCTCTGACTGAACATGGCTGATGTGAGGAGGACTCTGCTCAGTTTTAACCCACAGGAAGCCGCCAGACCAGACAACATTCCTGGTCGTGTGCTCAGAGGATGTGCAGACCAGTTGGCTGGTCACTGAGGATCAGGAGCAGCATCTCAAGCACCACCATGCTGGTGCACGCATTGCTCTATTTTGGATCATAAGACCCTACAGAGGATAGTGAAGACTTCAGCAAAGCTCATCCTTCTGTCACAGACATTTACACCACACACTGCACTTATTGTGGATGACCACATATGTAGGTTTGTGATGTTCTGTTTTCATTCTTGTGTTGCACTGTGAATTTGAAGGATTTAGTCATCCACAGGATTATTTGACACCAAAAAAGATAAATTAAAATTGTAATATGATGTGTGTGTCTGCTTTCTTGGCACTAACTGGTTGAAATGAGGAAGGCATGCTGGCTGAGCCACTCAGGGCAAGTTTCATATACGTGAAACAGGGGCAGATCACTCCTCTGGACTGGCGAACAGGTCTTGTATTGGGGCGGGACATGAAGTCGAGGGGCGGGGCACGCAGTGACAGAGAGATAAGATCTGATCTGCTCTGACTGAATTTTGATTGGTGCAGAAGCAAGGCTCTGCAGACTGGCTGGAACCATATTTTTAAATAATCTTTTTTTTATTATTACATTTTCCTTTCCAGAGTGGTGGCACCTGGCAATAAATGAAATCGAATCTAGCACGTCATTTAAATGTCTCTTATGCATTTTTATTCCTGTATTTCAGCGCTGGCTCTTGTAAATGTAGATGTAAATGATAGGGTTGATTCAAATCTTTAGTGCCAGTGCATTCAGTTACTCCATTAGATCTGAGACATTAATTCACTTTTCAAAACAAGTTAGAGCTGGTTCTGCACATCAGGTCACGTCTTGCCTTTCCATACAGTAGCATAGTCAATATATTATAGTAGCTTGCAGCTCTGGTTACTGAAATTCTCCTTCTTTTATAAGAAAATATGGATGGAAGATTGAAAGTTTATTTGTTTCGTTTCCCCTGTTTGTTTCTATGGTCAGTACATTTCCAAAATTGTATTGGTGTTTGCTTTGTCCTTCTCAGGGTCTGATCTATTTTTGGAGCTGTGTGCTCCAAATACTAAAATGGATTACACTTGGTCTTAGGGTGAAATCTCTGCCCCAAAAGATTTATAGCTCTTGCTGTACCATCACGTAAACATAAACATACAGACACAGTTACACATCAGCTCCCGATTTAAAGAGATCTCAAAATAGTTCATAATAGTGAGTTGACAGAATGATTATTTAAAGGAGCTCTACAACAGGACACGTGCTAGTCAATTATCCAATAGTCATCACTCTGGGGCCTAGTGCATGAATTGTGGGTTAGCCTAATGGGTTTCACTGCAGTTGTACTGTCTCCCCATACTGACATATTTAATCCTGCATGCCACTCTTATTGCAGTGTTTAATCCCACTTAACTCTTTGCTTATCCCTTCTGTCATCTAAGAAGAATCCCTATTAGTCTTGAACTTCTGTCAACAAAATAAGAGGAGCATGAGAGGAGCAACATTAGGTATCACTTGAATGTGTTTGGAAATCACACTGTTTGGATGCACATGGTGCAAATTATATTTGGGGAAGAGACTAAAAACCACTACACTCAAGCCAACATAAAAAAGTTCTAAAAGAGAAGACGTCTGTTGGGAGACTAGATAGAACAGGATATCTGCTTGTGGCAAGAAAGCAAAAAACAAACCACCTTCTCTGTTGTTTTCAGGGAGAAAAACCCAACTACCTTTAACATTCCAAACCAGTCCAACATTCCCAGGCTCCTCCCTCAATATCTCCTCCCACCAAATTCCCCCTCTCCTCCATCTGCTTCTCTTACCTAGTGTCTCTCTTTCTCTCCCCTCTCCTCTCACACATACAGACACAAATGGTGGGACAATGTGCTTACATAACCACTAAGTAATCCCCTACCAGGCCTCTCCCACCCCTCCCATCTCCGCTCCTTCTGCTCCGTTTAAGCTCACCCGGCCACAGTGGGCCATTTCCATCTGCTGGGATTACCAGCGAGTAAGTAATGGACCCTTTTAATCTTTAATCATAAACATGCCACAGCAGACACGTTTACTTTTTCAGAGTGTGCAGGACTGAGAGACCAACACAACAGGCGGTTTAGTGTAAAACATGAGTGCGACTAATCAGAAGCATGGGCTCACGTGCAAGAATGTTACTGTGGGGTGTTCACTGAATAGACTCAGTGTGTACAGCAATAATGAGGCTGTAGGAAGATGTGAGTATAGGGGTTTACAGATGAAATAAATAAGTAGCCCAGGCAGTACTACAGTATACCATACAGAGTTGTAAGTTTTTAAGTGTACCTCAAACTTACACTCACTGGACATATTGTGATGTACATCTGCACCCTGTGGGCTTGCAAATACTGACTGTAGCCCATTTGTTGCTGCACAGTCACTCTACCCACTAGTGGGAAAGGAGCATCAGTGAACCACCGCTGGCCTGACATTTGGGTGGCAGATCATTCACAGCATTGAACCCACCTGTAGAGAGAATTCACCTCATTCCATCCCTTCACACCTATAAGGGAAGGGTGTTTCCCTGAGTTCGCTGACAAGGCAAGTACGAGCGGAGGCAGCAGTCACACTGATGCCTCCAGGAGCTTCTGCGCTCACTTTGGAGAGGGAGAGACAAGCAGACGGAGTGTTTTTACTGAATGCACTGTTTTGACTTCTCCATGTGGTATGCCGGCTGCACCCGTGGCTCAGGGAGGGGCCGCTCCCTTCCCTCCATCTGCTGCAGAGCCACAAACAATGATGTCATTTCCTCTTGGCGGCTGAGCTGGCAACTTTGGGAGCTGAAAAGAAGGCAGGGGCCGACTCATCATGAAAGCCTGCTCACTTTTACGGCCATTGTCTAGCTACAGGCCCTTCCAAAGTGCTGCACTCTAGGAGCATTTATGCTGTGTTTACCTAGAGGGAGGGAATGGCACCATGGCAGGGACTGGAGTTTCTGTTTGTGAACAAATGATTCATGATGGTATTAAACCTCTGGAAATATCATGACATCTTCTGTTCAGATTTGACTGAACTTCAAACAGCGACACAGGTGTGATGCGCAGACCATGGTATCTGTACACACGGTCTCTGTTTGTTTCAGTGTACCTTCTCATTTCAACTGACAGTCATTCTGTTTACACACTTTTTGCATATGTCTAGTCTGACAGGAATGGTAGATTTTAAGCACCAGGCAAGCATGCCTGGCAGAATGCTGAAAGTATTAGTGGTTTCCACTGAGCATTTTGTTTGATTATTTCTGGCATACTTTAGCATTTTTACAACATGAAAAGGTAATGGTAATGTATTTTGTTAACATGGCTTTTTAGAAGAGGATGTGTCCAACAAAAACAACAATTTAAAAAGTGTCTCCAATTACCTGAACTGACTTTTATTCCTCTGTTAGATAAAAACCATAGGATAAGGGAAATAGCAAGACATAATAGACATTCTATAATATTCTGCTGTCATTGATATATGTGTGTTGGTCTGAAACTCTTTGCAGTAGCTATTATTTTGTCTTGTCAAGCTATAGGCTGCCATAGGCTATTGGCTGTAAAAAAAAAAATTTCATTAGGATCTCCACCAATGAGGTCTTTCAATGCTCCTCCTAGACAGACTACTCTCTGGAGTCCTTAGCCAGTAAATTATGTATAAACTTAAGAAATAGGTTGGTGTGGGACACGCAACTGAATAGGGAAGGTTAATTACACCACATTGTACGCTTTTAACTCTGAGCCTGCTTTGTGCCACCACTCTAATACACTTATCTTTGCGTTTCCATCTCAAAATGTATGTTAAACATGTTTCTTTCTAACCCATGATAAGCTTTTCTCTTAGGTAATATCCTACATTGTTCGTTTTCCTAGAGTGCATAAGTTACAAAATGGACAAAAGTATCGGGACGCCTGACAATTACACCTACAGGGACATTCATTCAACCACATAGATTTTAATATGGAACTGGTTTTCCCCTTTGCAGCTATAACAGCTTCCACTCATCTTGGAAGGCTTTCCACAAGATTTTGTGGGAATTTGTGTCCATTCATTCTGTAGAACAATGATGTTGGATGAGAAAGCCTGGCTCACAATATCTGTTATAGTTCATCCCAAAGGTGTTGGATGGGGTTGGGGTCAGGGCTCTGTGAAGCCCAGTCAAGTTCTTCTAAACTGGACTCATCAAAACGTTATGGGCCTTGGGACACAGTCAGGCTGGAATAGAACAGGGCTTTCCCCAAACACTGTGTCCACAAGGGTGGAGGCATGGGGTTGTTCAAAATGTCTTGGTATATTGAAGCATTGTCATCACCCTTTGCTGGAAGTAAGGGGTCTAGCCCAAACTCTGAAAAACAGGTGTGTCCGAATACTTTTGTTTATGTAGAACAGGGCTATTCAACTTCAGTAGCAAGTGGGCCGGATATAAAAGTCACTGGTGGTTCGGGGGCCACAGAATTTCGTGCTGTCCAGGCAATCGTTCCCGGGGCCCGTTTATCCCGGGGGGAGTGGAGCTGACGGGATTCCGCGCTGGCCCAAATTTACCATCAGCCCGATGGCCAGTCCAGCACTGTGTCAGTGCTGCTTTAACCGTCTAACATTGAGTAGAGTAGATACATCGCCGAACTAAAACTACCAAGAATTTCCCCTCGCTGTGTGTGTAACCGGATTCTTCTTCGTTACTGCCAGCTCTGTTCTGCTCCTTTTCTGACAAATTCCGCCTCTTTCGGCTGCGATCGGCTAATATTTTGGCAACGGATGTACTTGGATTGGCTCATTATATTCTACACAGCAGGTAATCAGTCGCACGGGACTACCAGCCAATCATGATCCAAAACCCATAACTTTATTAAATCACAAGAATCACACACTGATTTACTGGCAGTCTTGTGGGCCATAAAAAAATTCAAAAGGGCCTGATCCGGCCCGCGGGCCGCTAGTTGAATAGGCCTGATTTGAATATTTGTCAATGTAATGTGTACAGCGCCTCTAGTGGTATTTAGCTGGAACTCTATTTCAGCAGCCCCGAGCTGAGACCGCGGCTGCCGGCGACAGCGTCTGCGTTCTACCGACAAACATTGTGCGGATTATTCGTTTGGGGTTTTTTTATTTGTATAAGCACAGTTCTCTAGAGGTAAGCGTATATCTCTGTACTCGCTAATCCTGCTGTTTATTGGTTTTAGCTGACTTTGCTAACGGTGATAGCTTCGTGTTTTGAACAACAGTTAGCCAGCGCTAGTTAGCTTATAAACATAGCAGGCTGGTCTGACATTAAAGCTTTAATATTGCTAACTCAAACTCATTTATTCGTCTCTGTAAGTAAGAGCAGGCTTCAGTAAACAGCCCGGAGTTCTCTCATTGTGAGGAGAATGTATTTCTGGTATTAAGTTTGAGCCAGCAACGTTAGCTAGCCACTGAAACGGCTAGCGAGATGTACGAATTGTACAAGCTTGCTGCTTTTCTCGTGTATACAGAAAACGGGGCGAGATAAATGTGCATGTTGATTTTGCAATGAGCTTCAGTACCGGTGTTGAAGAAATCATCACCAGCATCTAGTTGATGCTAGACATTTGCAGTGCTGTTATTGTGAGCTGAGGTATTCTGTTCTTGATATACAGAGCTGAGGCCTTGGTGGTCTGTATCACGACCCTGTTACCAGAATCATATCCTTGATCTGTATGAGGCTCTCTGCTTAGCCTGTGTGTTGAACCCTCTTAACTAATTCTATGTGAAGACTAATCTGACATGTAAAGATCGCCGTCTTATCAAATATTACTCCAGTCACTATTTGTTTGTTGTGATGCACCGTTAGCTCCGGGTAGACTAAAACGTGACACGAGTTCTGTAACCTGTTGTGAGCTAGGGCTGTCACTTTCTGTTGGAAAAGGGACTGTATATAAGAAAAGGATTATGACGGTTGTGGCTAGTTTCTCTTGCTCTAACAGGGCCTTTTTTTATTCCTCAGGATTATTCTGAGCTGCCTGATTGTGTGACCTGAGGCGTTTGGTGGTTGTCAGTGAGATCGAGTGGTATGTTTACAAGGCAACTGGGGCTCAAAACGATGCTCGGCTTTCATTCTGAATGCAGATCGAAACTTGAGTTGTTGATTAGATTTGGAGAATGGAGGACTTTAATGATCGAGCTCAGGTCGGTGTGTCCCACACGCAGTCTTGGATTAAATCACAGTGTGTGCACTACCTGCTGATCCGTGATCAGTGCCAAGATGGCGCGGGTCAAGTAGCCCTAGCAACAAAACAGCCTGCTGTCTGCAGCGACCTTCAGACTAACAGGAGTGGAGGTGATGTTCTGCATTTTTTTTAAAAATAAATGTGCAGTTTGTGATGTTTTGAGATGACAAAATTAAACCATCGAGAAATGAGATGTTCTTGGTCGTTGGTGGCCTAGATGTTAGGGGATTCCCCCTTGTGATTAAAAAATATCCAGTGGATCGAATCCCAGGACTCTCCTGGGTGCCCACTGCTTCAATTGGTGAATGGGTTAAATGCGGAAAAGAATTTCCTACTCTTCAGGCTGTGTGCTGTGGTGTGTTCAGATATAACAAATGAGCATGCTTTTATGGTCCCAACATGCTGGTTAATTGCAGAAGGCAGTTTGTGGACACTTTCTGCTTGTTTCCTGGAGAGCTTTAGATGTGCCCCTTTAAGGCCATCATCAGTCTGGAGAAACCTGAATTGATATGCGTCAGTTATTGGGGAAGGGAGTTCATGCAGTGGGTAGAAGAAAATGGAGTTGGTTGATCTGCTGTGGTGACCCCTGATCAGGATGAGTGGAAAGCCGAAGGCTGCTACGAAAGCGGTTGTAACTATTAATATTTTATATAATCGTAATCACATTTAGTTCATTAATACTGTAGATATCACTACAGAATGATTGCCAGCATAACATATATAGTAGTAACATTATCAGTAGTGGTAGTAGTAGTCGCCATCGTAGTGTTCCAGATGTACCGACAAACCAAAGCATCTATCTGTCATCTGTTTGCATGCCAGCTGCTGTCTTTTGGACCAAGTGATTGAGTCTTATTGATTGTGGGATGCGAGACTAGCCGTGTGTGATGGTCATGCAAATGATTATTTGGCTGGCGCGGTAAATTCATTCTCTGCTGTGTAGGGCTGGTTAACTCATTCACACACTGGGCTCAGTCTGACCCTTCGCTTTCTGCCGTCTCACTGGCAGCTGCACATACTAGGCCATGCACACAGGGTGTCCTCTTGCCAAATTGACAGCTGGTCCTTTTGAGTGAAGGGAGCCATAGAGCGATTATTTGCCAGCCCCTGGGTAATGACACGGTAATCTGTGTCTTTTTACAACTTATGAGAAATGAGTACACTGCAGTGCTTTTTTCAATCACACAGGCACTTTTTTTCCCCCTTTGTTGCGCTACAAGTTTGCCTCCTGGATAATCACTACACTGATAATAATGGCCATCTGTTCAAGAGTGACAAATAAGGACCTTGACGTCTGAGAGAGAGAGAGAGAGTCTGAGTTGGGAGGGTTCTGTCTTCTCATTCTGTCTGTTTTCTTTTCACTGTTGTGAAGTTTAATTGTAAGGACTTTTGTTTTACATTCAGTATTGCAAAAGCAATCAACTTTAAATATCTGTTTTTGGCCTTTAGCCTTGATGTGGCATTTTAATATTGTCTGAACCAAAAGCCAGCACTCAATAGCTTATTTTGTTTAACTGATGTCAAAAGTAGCCTATTCTGTGCAACCTAAACGTTTCTCTTCCATTGTGCATTGTACTAAACATAACTGTCTCGTTTGTTCAAAATACAATTAAGTATCTGAGCCATTTAATCCTGCTTTGAAGAGGTGAGTGTGACTGTTGTTTTTGCTTTGAGTGTTTTTAAGTCTGCAGACTTGAGAGCTGGCACAAAGCTGTTTACCAGTGTACAGTCAGAGTTGTTTACTCTCTGCTCATCCACCTACGTGCTTGCTCTGTGCCTGGGGTGCTGCTCTGCAGCCAGTGCTTATCCTGCTTATTTTCCAGGCTAAATGCACAAATAACTTTGACTCTGGCACAGATTGATCTAATATTGAGGCCTTAGACACTCTCCCAAGTTTATCACAAATCAACGAAGGTGTGTTTACTTAATAGTTCTTGTTGGCTTGATTTTCCAGAGAAGGAGACAGATGAACACCCTGCGTGGTCACATGGCTCACTGCGTGGGTCTGCTAATGGTTTCAGCTGCAGGTTACCTTAGCAGACCGAGTTCTGCACTTTCCGCTTATCACATTACCAGACGGGGCACTAATGGGCCCTTGGTTAGAGTATCTTAAAGTTGAGGAGGAGGTAATAGATGGGATGGAATCTCTAATGAACTCTGTAGTTGAGAGTATGTTCTGCCTCATTGGGTCCTGTGTTTTCAGAGGAGAAAGATCCAATTTCTTTTCAAGTCAATCACCACTTGAGTTGGCCATCACTACCCCACCCCAGGAGGCTAAAACACTATTTATAATGCAAAGGCATGCTTAAGCCACAAAGTTACTGCATGCATGTTATTTACAGTGTGGAGACTTCTGTCTTGATTAAAATGTTACACGTCCAATAGTTTCCTTTTCTTTAGCTGTGTCTTTCAAATGAGCTGTCTTTCAAATGTATTACTGTTATTGCGGAGAAACCCTGTCTATGTTGTAGCTTCAGTCCCTAAACTAGTTGTTTTGGGCTAATACTGTAATAGACTTATTTTTGTCATTGGTTACAGATGCATTGGGGGTAGGGACTTGGAGTCCACTGAGACTGAACAGATGACCACCATTTCCAAGACTATGGACAGTAAATAACCTCCTTTATCACGAGGGACACTCTAATGTCATTAGCATACTCAGTGTGACTGAATAAAAGACAATAGGCATAAGGCATGCTAAAGTCATAGTTACTGCATGCATGTAATTTACTGTGTAGACATGTTCTATTTTAATAGCATTGCTATATGACCAATAGTTTAGTTTCTTTAGCTGTTTCTTTCAAATGAGAATTGATGTCTTACTGTTATTGAAGTGTAGCTAGTTAGATGCAAATCCTGTCCCTGTGGCAGCTTCAGGCCTTACACTAGTTGTGTTGTGGCCTAATACTGTAATGGACTTATTTTGTAATTGGTTACAGTGGCATTGGGGTAGGGACTTGGGGTCCACTACGATAGAACAGATGACGGCCATTTCCGAGACTATGGACAGTGAACTTTTCTAGACCAGATCTGTTGGACTAGTTTCAGCTATTGGTACATAACCACCTCACAATTTAAAAAAAGAAATGTAGTGCAAAATAAAGAGATATGAATAGCATCTGTTGCTACAGAAGTCAAAAACATATTGAGACCTATTTCTTGAAATATCTTTTTGCCAACATATTCAACACCCAATTAATCCCTTAAATAAATTATTTAAAATGTAATTTTAAAATGGCTAAACACACTGTTATGATAACTTTCTATAACTAGCTGATTACTCTTCTTAAGCTCTTAGAGTGCACTTTAGTAGTCTTTTTTGGTGTTTATCAACTTTGATGTAACCCCAGCTTCAGAATCGTTTAACTTCATTCATGTTTTGTGTGAGATGATGTTCCCTGGGTGGAAAGCTGAAGCACTCTTCACTCTTCACATTTGCTGTGAAAATGTGCCATGTAAATAAATCCAGGCATGGAAAAATAAAGTAAGGTGAATTGAATATGTAGATTACTTGATATAATAAATCCTTAGCTGCAACTATAATTTGCATGTTTTGATTATTTTGCTTGCACCAGGCTATTGAGTGTGCTAATAATTTGTAAATGTTGCTTATGTAGGGTTGTGAAAGTGATTGAAATATTTCCTTTTTCGCCACTATGTAGAAAAGGCCATCTGTTTTTCACGTAAGAACAATGGCATTGGTCAGTGTCTTTCATCTGTAAGTGTTTGCTCTGTCACCAAGGTGTGTCTTTCAGTTGTGATTTTCCACTGGGAACTTGTTTTGCATCCTGCTGACTGAAGTTCACTGAAGTTCACTTTTACCAGTTGATGGTAATCATACTGTGTATATTTGCTTTGTACCAGTGTTGGAATAAATTGCAAACAGAGAATCTTTCTCTCTTTGTGTCTCTGAATGTCTGAGCATTTAAATGCCAATCATAAAATAGGCATGTTTTTCATATCCCAGCTCCTGGGTCTGTCAATGTTGTCGTTGGGCAACCTGACTTACAGACATGCGCTCCAAGTCTGAAACCCCATAAAGAAACACCTTTGTGCACACGCACAAATTTCCTGGGTTTTTGGGGTGGGTCTGACTCTTCTGTCCCGGCTGTGTTATAAAGGTATAACCATTTATATTTACTAATCGTATTTATCCTGTTATTGTAGAGGGCTGCCACTCATATTTGATTTTCTGTAATGTTTTATAGATACTTTGCCCTCTTCTTTACAGAAACATTTTATTGCTGAAATAACACACCATGTCTGTGGTGAATCTAAGTGATGTTCTTGAACACTGGAACAGAAATACGCATGCAAGTATAACCCCAGACCAAGTTCATTTAGTGAAAAAGATGCAATAACATATTTTAGAACAACATGGAGTAGCTTACACACAGAAGTTAGTTGTCTCACGCTTTATTGTTTGTCTTTGATGCCAGAGAACCTCTTGTTTTTGTATTGTACCTGACTTGATCTTAAATGCATTACTTAAGCTGGAACTTGTTAATTTTATTAAACAGTAAAATTGGTTCTGTTGGTTTTATGTTGGGGGGGCGGATAATTCAGCTATGAGTCAAGCTCTCAGTGAATAGGCCCATATTTACCTTGGAAATATTTGAGCTTCCTATTGTAGGATCATGCTGACAAGCAAAAAGGCCAGTGTTTTCCAGCCCTGGTCTTTGAGGCCCCCTTCCTATATTTTATATTTCCTTTTTCCCCAACTCACCTATTACAGCTACTTAACATGCCTTTCCTTGGATGGAGTGGATGTGCAAGGGCAGGCCTCCAGGTCTGAGGTTGGAAAACATTGGTTAAGCTCTTCCAGTCTGGCATGTCATCGTTTGATCCAGACGCCTTTGCATCTGCCCTTTTGGCAAGGTGAAACTTTCAACAAAAAGATCAGTCACATGCTCACTTACTTAAAAGGGGTTGTGATTTGTTGTCAGGGTCTGTAGTATCTGTTTTTCACTGATTTTTCAGTTTTAGTGCTTAGTGGGTGTTTTAGAAAGGTGATGGTTCTCTCTGTCTGCCCTCACATAAAGCAGTAAAGTATTCATGCAGGCATTTTCTGTTTTGATCACAATCTTGACACCGCATTTATATAGCCAGAGTGTTGAGGAGGTTCTATAGTATGCAGACAAAGTGGTGAGCTCGGGATCCCATCTCTCAGGTGTTATGACAGAAACAGTGAGCTCAAAGGTCATTTGAGACAATCTGTGCCTTGTGGTGTCTGCTTCTGTTTTTTTACTATATAACAGTCATCTGTGGCATGAACAGAAGCTCCAGAGGCTGAAAGGTCAAGTGTTTCAGCAGACTACTTAGAAGCGTGAATGCGCGTGTGATTGTGTGTAGTGCTGGTAGTCTATTTTGGGTGATGGGAGACAGTTGCAGAGTGTGGTGAGTAGTTGGCAAGTTGGATTAATGAGAATGTGATGCACCATTTGCGCCGACTTTGTTGCTTGTTATTTATTTCATTTTGTGTTTCTTTACCATGCCAATCAATTCCAAAAGACAAATGAGTATTTTATGATAAAACTGTAAACATTCTAATTACAGTGTCTGCTTTGTTTTTCCTAAATATTAGTAGGTGTATTGTCTCACAGTTTCATTACTCCTTTCCTGCTGTGCCCTCTTCTGTAGATTTTAGTGTAGTGCTGCAAGATTGGAATGTCTCTTTGTCTGAGCCGCATGCTCAGAGGAGGTGGAGCAGTGTGTAATTTGACACGAGCCAGGCCCAGAAGCAGGGCCTCACTCCTCCTTCTCTCCAGACACATACGCACGCAGGGGTGCAGACACACACACACACACACACACACACACACACACACACACACACACACACACACACACACACACACACAC
>JBBJLR010000019.1:13941792-13952940 GCA_037577145.1 Brachypetersius gabonensis
AAAGGATTTTAAAAACCTGCGTTAACGCGCGATAAAATAATTGTCGGCGTTAAGTAAATAATGCATTAACGCGATAACGCGTTAACTTTCCCAGCCCTAGTACCAATATAATTTTGGAACCACTGATCTAACCTACCATCAAACTGCTAAATGTCCCCAATTTTTATTTATTGATTTGAAGGGATGCAAGAATAGAATTTTGGGGTGTTGAACTGTTGAAAAGTTCTACCCATTTTCAGCAAGTGCATTGCAAAAAAAATGTCTGGTTTATAAGAACTAATGAACTATGTCCAGCACAATGACTAGGATGTCTGGTAGGACCTGAATCTTTAATACTTTAGACTTTTCTGGAAAGCAATCAAGACTGCTTCCATGTTTTTAAGACTTGTATCTTGTTGCCATGATTAAGTATTAGAGTTCAGTGCTTAGCCTCTGCTTACTGTTTGATCACAGTAACCTGTAATAATCCACCTGGAAGATTTTTTTTTTTTCCCTTCCTTGCTCCATGGCAGCTGTAGCATGTCATGTACTCTGACCGGGCCATATAAAAGTTGTCATCTACAAAGAATCCTCTGTAAACCATTTTCTTTTCTCAGCAAAAGTGAGGAAAGTGTACTAGGCCCATCATCCTGCTTGGTAAATGACATGCATCAGTCCATCTGTCACATAAGCCAAACCAAACAGAGCAGTGTTTTCTCATCAGCAGTGTATACTGAAGTGTGGCTGTGCCTGCCTCTGCACCCTTTCTGAGTGGGAGGTTGGCAGGCCTCAGTTTCACTGCCATTTCTGTGGCAGTGTCATTTAACAGCAGACGGGCACTTTGCTGTTCTCAGTGTTTCAGCAGAGCCTGTCGTGCCAACAGCTTTCAACACACGTCTCTGTGTACACACACTGCGTTATTGTGTCCTTGGTAACTAAAATAATGTTCCTTATTACAGCCACCACTGTCCACCAGACTGGGTTAAGTTTACCTCCTACATATAAGAAACTGACTGTTCTTACATATTAGATGCATTCGACACATGAAGCATAAGAGTAGAGAGTAGGACTGAATGATTTTTTAGATTGAAATCGTAATTTCAAAAACACAATTTTGAAATTTCAGAACTTGCAAAGTTTTAAGTGGGAATTATTTTCCAAATAACACCATTACAGAGTCTGAGACCTGTCCATAGAGGAGTTCTACCAATCAGATACAGTAAACATCCATATGATGCATGCATGCACAATTAACTGGCCGTGTGAAACACTAAGTTGGCGTTGGATCCTAAAGCCAGACAAAGTAGACATGCTTGTCCTCTTGGCAAAACAGGCCTTGACCTTAATCTTTTTAGAAAATAATTAAAATAAATTGAAGTCACAGTAATGGTGTAATAAGAGAGCGGGTGAGAACCTGAGGTGTGCTGGCTGTTTATCTTCATCTGCTTTAGCTTTCTGCCCCTCAAACGACAGACTCTGTATTGGGGGCTAGCAGCGGGTCTGTTGTGTTCTGAGCTAATTTTGTCTATGGCTGCTGCACCCAAGAGCAGCTCAGTAAGAGGGCTAAAAATACACAGGGCTTTATCACAGCAGATGTTTACATGCAGCCACTGAGCACCAACATGCACAGCTAGCCATCAAGCCCTCCTCCCACACCTCTCACTGGGACTCCTCGCTCACGGCCATTATCCCTTTTAATATGGGCTCATGTTCCCCCGCACTGATAACTGCGCTCTGGCACAGTGGTGCTGTCTGAGAAACAGGTGTACTCCCAGTGCTGTGTAGTGCTATAGGCAGTCAGCTGTGGCTTACATAAAGCAGCACAGTATGGGGCCTGGGTCACACCCTGCTTCTGCCGTGCAACGAGGAACATTTTGCCGTGATCTCAGCCTCCTCCTCTCCACACACACCACACTCAGTTGCCATAGGAACGTTCCTTTAGCAGACATGCGTCCTGGCAGCTAACTGAGCTCGCTCTCTCTGCGTCTGCTTTTTACAAAAGCGTGGAAATTGTGTCCGTGCCAAAAATAGCCGCCCAAAGCACTTCCCGGAGGCCCATGTCTGACTTTATCAGTTCAAGTAGACCACAATATCTGGGAACTGTTCAGTAGAAATAGACAAACATCTTTATTGCTGCCTTTGGCTTGCACTACGCAAGACAGTATGTAGCTCTGCTGTGCTGCACCAAGGCAATTTGAATCTATGGGAGGAAAAATTAAGTCTGTTTTTGCACAGAGGGTAAAATTCCAGGGAGATTGAATGTGACGGTCTAATTTTATTCCCAATTGCTCTGTATGCTGCTGAAGTGCTGCCAGGTGTATCCCTTGACCTCCCGGTAGCACTAAGCACCTCTGAGGTACCCTTGAGCAATTGTCCCTACACACTTCTCCCCGTGCTCCTGTTCATGCATGACAGAATACTACGTACTATAGAGTATAACTTTTTGTTTGTTTTCTTCTTTCTCCTCTTCATTCACTCTCTACCCCTTTTGCCTGTCTTGTCTTCAGAAATGAGTCGCCAGACCGCCACAGCGCTGCCCACAGGAACTTCCAAGTGTGCCCCCTCTCAGCGCGTCCCCACCCTGTCGGGCACCACCGCCTCCAACAGCGACCTGGCCAGCCTGTTTGAGTGCCCTGTCTGCTTTGACTATGTGCTGCCCCCGATCCTACAGTGCCAGAGTGGCCACCTGGTGTGTAGCAACTGCCGGCCCAAGCTCACCTGCTGCCCCACCTGCAGAGGCCCCCTGGGTTCCATCCGTAACCTGGCCATGGAGAAAGTAGCCAACTCAGTGCTGTTTCCTTGTAAGTATGCCTCGTCCGGGTGCGAGGTGACCCTTCCTCACACAGACAAGGCAGAGCACGAGGAGCTGTGCGAGTTCCGGCCATACTCGTGCCCATGTCCTGGCGCCTCCTGCAAGTGGCAGGGCTCGCTGGACGCAGTCATGCCCCACCTTCTGCACCAGCACAAATCCATCACCACGCTGCAGGGCGAGGACATCGTGTTCCTGGCAACGGACATCAACCTTCCTGGGGCTGTGGACTGGGTCATGATGCAGTCTTGCTTTGGCTTCCACTTCATGCTGGTGTTGGAGAAGCAGGAAAAGTACGACGGCCACCAGCAGTTCTTCGCCATCGTACAGCTGATTGGCACAAGGAAGCAGGCTGAGAACTTCGCCTACAGGCTGGAGCTGAATGGTCACAGGCGGCGACTCACCTGGGAGGCCACGCCGCGTTCCATCCACGAGGGCATTGCCACCGCCATTATGAACAGTGACTGTCTGGTGTTTGACACCTCTATCGCCCAGCTGTTTGCTGAGAATGGAAACTTGGGCATTAATGTCACCATATCTATGTGCTGAGGACTGTCACAGACACAGACATAGGCATACACACATACACTTAAAACATTTCACAACACCATGGGACTCCTCGAGTTATACTTTGTGGGGCGGGAGGAGGGGGGGGCAGAGGGCGGGAGGGTAATCTGAGGGAACCTTTTGCTGTTGTACGTTCCAAGTAAATGATAGAACTGACATTCACCATTTAGAGCTTGGCACGTCCAACCACACTTTATTCCTGGGTTTTCAGTTTTATGCTTATTGTTAATTATTATAAGTTAAATAATGTATTCATTTTTGAGAGCAAATGAAATTGCCCTTGAAGATGGAAAAAGGGCCTTGTTTTGTTTGTGAATATGGGTGAAGGAACGGTGCAGTAGGATGGATGGTTTTGGGGTGGATTCTGGGGTAGGGTTTGTGCAAAAGTTAAATCGATCCTGGATATTGTTACTCCTCCCAGTTCGTAACCCTGCCTGACGGGTTGGATTTTTAGTTTGAATGAAACACTAACTGAAGTTGAGTTTCCTCTGTTGTAGGTTTTATTCAAGTTTTGTTTTTCTTTGAGCCCCACTACCACACTTGGAAGGATGAAGATGCTGGTACTCCATGCATGACCACTGATTGAGGCTTGAAACATTAAAATTTCACTTGGAAAGTTTAGTCCTTCTGACATAACTGCGGTGTTTCCAAGGTTTTGTTTTTTCCTTCCTCTGTTGGAGGTGGGGTTGGGAGGGTCGGCTTCTGTATGGATTTCATGTGACCACACCAGGCCCCCAAATATGCCCTATCCCTCTTAGATGTCTAGCTTCTCCAATAGCCTACTTTTTCTGACCAGGTGCTATTAACAGCAGTCTTGCGCCTGTGAATGTCAAGTCAATTTATTCAAGGACAACAGTTAGAATGAATTCTGCTTATTTTTGCAGCAAGCATGAAGCCATTGTAAGGTATTCAAGTATGTTGTCATTGTCTGGAAATAGTGATCCAGTGATTTTTCAATTGCTGGGTGGCAAGGCTGTGTACTGAATCTCAGACTAGAAATGAGGGCAATTTCTACAGTTATTGAGATTATTGTTATTTTATAATAAGAAAAAGGAATGAAAAGGCTGTTGTAACCTTGTGGCTAATCTTCAGTGTTTGTATATAGTGTTGTTCTTAAGAAGACCTCATGTCTTTTTTGTTCTTTTTGTAAGTACAGATTTTTTTCCCCCTGTTTGTATGTCTGTCTGTTTTTGTGAGGAGTGGGCAAAGCAAAAGCCAAACATCTCTGTACTGTTGCTGGTCCTGATGTTTTTATTTTGTTTTAATGTTTTTGTTTGTTTTGTTCTATTTTGCCATTAAATAAATCTATCTTTTTCATAACTTTTTCATGGCATTTTCTCTGGTTGATTTTAATAAATCTGCTCCATCTTTAGAGGGTATATTCATAATGCAGGATAGTTTTAAGTATGTTGAATGTGGTATCTCAAACTAATCCCATAGAGGAATCGGAGCCTGCAGGGCTACTGGCTTCTCAAGATGTTGGGGCATCTCTCAACATGCCTGTCGTTTTCTTGCTTCCTGGATTAGTAAATTACAGTGACTGCTGAGGACGTAAGACCGTTACAAAACGTTACAAAATCAGCTTTGGCTAGGAAAAACATGAGATTTACTGTTATTTAGCTTAATACATTGTACAAGCAAACAATCAGACCAGTCCTTTTCAGTCCCACAGTGAGACCGAACTGATGACTCTAACTTCAGACTGCTGAATGTGAAGATCAACATGTAACTGAATTATAATCCGGAGCCAGCTACAGTATTCACAGAATTGGCACACAATCTTTATATTCATTTATAACTTCTCAATTCTTCAGTTTTAAATTGTTAATGTATTATTTAATAAGATGCTTAAACATTTGTTTTCCTCAGTATAATTAAATTAGTATTAACAGTCTCTGTTGTGTTACACGTTCCTTCAAAACTCAAACTCTTATGGTCAGCAATAATACCTTCACTGTTAATCAAAAATACTAGTCTTAGGATCAAAGGGGGATGATTATCCCATTAATGGTAAAGAGGAAAGAGAACCACTAAATCAAGTGCTGTGTTCAGTGTTGTAACATCCAATTCCACTGCAACTCCATGACTTGGACATGTTATTACTTGTATGTAGTGCTCTGTGTTTCAGGGAAACCCACATGGTCAGTGCATGTGTGCTCTGCAGTCTCAAAGTTTGCTTGCAATCTGTGGGTGTGTCATGGTGGCTGCAGGGAACCCTCCGTCAAAGGCAGCATTGAGGACCTCATCTAAAGTGCTGGTTGTAACAAAGTCTAGTTCAGCTCGGATGTGGACTGGGATCTCCTCCAGGTCCTTTTCATTGCGCTTGGGGAGGATGACCCTCTTGAGACCAGCCCGGTGTGCTGCCAGGACCTTATCTTTAATGCCTCCCACCTAAAAAAAGATTGAACATTATTCCTGAGTTCTGTTCATTTGTTCTTTCATGCCGCACACAAAGAAAACTGCCTTGCAGCCATAGAACACATACCAAATAAATGCAAAGTAAGAACTTACGTAAAAAAAAAAAACATGCATACACAGAGGTACTACGAACCAGTTAGAATGATTTATCTTATAATTCAAACATACAATTTATTAAATAAACTTACTGGGCATCCCATTTAAAGGGGTTTTAACAATGCTGTTTACTAGCTTCTTATTCTGATACTCAAGCTACCAAACCAGCTGATGAATGCAAATGTGAGAGTTGACTCAATAAAAGACTTAATAAAAAACCTTGTGGTAAGAAACACCATTCATTGCTAAATGTGTTTATTCTGACTCGGTTGATTTTTGCTTCTTGGGTGAGTAAATTACAGTTATTTAAGACTAGTACCAACTGTGTTGTTAATATGTGTTCAGTGAATAGAAGCTTATGCACAAGAAAAACCTTGCAGCATGAAACAGCATCCATAGCAAGATAAATATCTGATATTGATTTGAAAGTGTAAATTTTTCCTCACTGGTAGCACAAGTCCCCTCAGAGTGATCTCTCCCGTCATGGCCACATCAGAGCGCACCAGACGGCCACTAAACAGAGAAGCCAGGCATGTTACTATGGTAACGCCAGCAGAGGGGCCATCCTTGGTGACTGCGCCCGCTGGGAAGTGCAAGTGGATGTCGTTTCCCTCCAGAGGGTCCGCACAGCCTGCAACTGCACAAGGACACACAGCACACAAATGAAATTGATCTGTCTCTTACGACTGTCACAGCACAAAGGAAATTACAGCAATTTCAGCTGATGGTTTTAATCAAGGAAACCAGAATGAAACATTTTGAGTAAATTATATATTAAAATATATTCCCTCCTCATTAAAAGACTGAATGACTACCAATGGATCATGTGTGTGTGTTTGTGTGTGCATCTCACGATTGGTAAGCTGGTAGTTCTTAGCATTGCTGCGCAACCAGGTGATGGCCAGATGGGCCGACTCCTTCATGACGTCGCCCAGCTGCCCAGTTAGGGTGAGCTGGCCCTCGCCCTCCATACGACTGGCCTCTACAAACATGATCTCTCCACCCAGCGGAGTCCAGGCCAGCCCTATAGCCACACCCGGCAAAGTCAAGCGCCCAGAGACCTATACACACAAAGAAGTCCACATCCACACAAGACAGTGTGACTACTGGACTAACTGCAAAGGTAACATCTATTTGGAAGCATCTGCGTTAGATAGTAAGATAGTATTGTCTTATAAGCAGAAGGGGGAAGTAGAAGTAGAAGATCTATTTTTATAGTCAGTCATTGATCAGCCATCTGTAGGCTCTTGGGCATTGCTGTAGAGGTGTTTTTAGGGTTCATTTTACCCTGAAAACCTTTTACAAAATTGAAATACTGCTTCTGCAGTGCGTTTACCTCCATCTCAAAAATCTGTGGACCCAAAATGTCCTTCAGGGCAACCTGGTCAATGACGATGGGCATCTCAGGAGGAGCAGACATCTCAGAGTCCTCTGCCTTCCCATCTCGTTCCTGACCTGATGGTGAAAGGTGAAGGTGGAAAGCAATTAAACAACAATGAATGAGAGGGTCTTACAAGCATATAAAATAAAAGGTGTTCCATATTTATCTCAAACTGACACTTGACACATGAGGGGAAGTAAGTGAGCAGGATAAAGATACGAGGGTAAGTGAAAAGGGGTCTACTGATTATTGGGACAGAAACCCAGTCAGGGGTGAGAGCAGGTGCTGCTCTTCAGTTCTGTGCACTGCAACAATGAGTGGTCTGGACATTCACCATTATGAGGGTGTAACCTCAAAGGGTTTGCTTACAGACTGTGTGTGAGCGTGTGTGTGTATCTGGTGTTCCAGCCCATGGCAAGGCTCATTAGTATCCACATGCCACTGGCTGCCCACAAGTCATGTGACCTGACTGCTAATGATACACAAAAAAAGAACAACAGTAAGCATTCAATCTTGTACAGAGATAAAAAGACAGAGCGAGAGAGCGAGAGAGAGAGAGAGAGAGAGAGAGAGAGAGAGAAAATGAGAAAATGAGAAAATGAGAAAATGAGAAAATGAATACAATACAGTCAATAAGAGACAGTGAGATTTTATAATGCAGTACTTGGATCTTTTTTGATGAAAATAAATGGCATCAGAGAGAGAGAGACGGAGAGACATACACAAAGAGAGAGAGGGTGAAATAAAAAAGTGTGAGAAAGCATGATTTAAAGCCCCCCCCACCAAAAGTGATCTATAAAAAAAAAGTCAGGGCCAAATGTTTTACGTAAATTTTCCGCCAGTTTACTCTCACAGAACACCGTGAATGTTCTATAAGCATAAGGGAAGCATTGAGAGACGGTACAACAATAAGACATTACAACAGGAAAGGAGCAGCAGGCGAATGTCTCTGATCACACTCGCACGCACAAGCTTTATTCTGGCCGTCTATTATGTCTGTTACCTGGCAACAGAGGCACATATTCAATGAGTAGAGCACGAGCTAAGAGAGCTGTGCTTATAGTCTCTGCCTCAGTCCTTCTGCTCTCTCGGCTCGCTCCACAGAGGACAGCGGAGGGGAGGGGAGAGGGGAGCCAGATCAACACAGGTTCAGCCACACAACACCCCCCACACACACACCCCACCCTCCAACCCCTGACTGTGCTAAATGGCAGTGTGGTCACTTGTCTTACACAGGAGCAGCTGCACTGAGGCAAAGGGGGAAGAGGGGGCACAAAGGCAGCTGTGTTTTACCCCCCTCAGCCCACTGCTAAATAACCTGATGACGGCTGTGTGTGTGTCTGTTTTAGTACCTTTTCAGGATAAAAAATGTCCTGGCTCTGCACAAAAGCCATCAACCCCCTCAGAAAAGCAGGGCAAACATACAATGCCAAGATCAGTGAGTGGCCCTGACTTTCTACACAGAGTAAAGTCCTTTTTACAAAACAATTTTGTTTTTGGTTACTGAACTAAAATATAGCTTGTTTTTAGGGTGCTTTATTAGGATTTAGGGTGTGTGCTTGGTGTGTGTGGAAATCTGTGCGTGTGGAAATGTTATATTGTAAGAAAGTGCTGTTTTGTATTTTGTTTTTGTGAATTCTGTTTGCGTGACTGTTTTTTAATATGTATTCTGATGACAGAATGGAATGGTGCCCAGATCAGCAAAAAAAACAACAACTAGATGAGCTATTTCAGAGCGAGCACACACAATTGTATACAAAATATTGCACACCTCTGGTCAATTTTTACATTTTGATAACTCAAGGGTGCTAAAAACAAGTTAACACCCTTGAATATCACTTTGTTGCTCATTATAATGGGTAAAAATTTGATGTATGTTCTGTTTTGTCGTAGAGCTTGTATACGTGACTGGTCTATAAGCAGCTTTTTTCATTTTACAGTACATTAAGAGCAAAATAGATATACAGTAATCACCCGCTATTTATATAGTGTATACCCTAAATACGATCCCAAATATGCTCTCAAAACAGTAATTTCATTTTGCACTCCCCTTTAATACATTACCCTTAATAAAAATATTAAGGTAAGCCCATACAGAATGTAGTGTAATTCATGCATGGGCATTTTCTTTAGTATAAACAGGTAAATACAGTAATAAATTAGTGTAATTTTTAGTAATAAAAATACAGTAAAATGAAGGGGTAATCACAAACATTTTACAACTCAATAGTTGTTTATCAGGGGCGCGTCTTATTGTAGAGAGAGACACTGGACTGCGACTGAGCTCAACTGATGACCAGGTTTTAATTTAATTTACAGTGCAGTAAGAATACTGGGGTTTAAAAACGCTCAAGATGAGTCAGGGGCGGACTGGCCCTGCTTTTAGAAAAGAACGGGTGCTTCTAGAAAAGAATGGATGTCCAATGCACGGCATCCGTCGGTCTGTCTTTCTCGGCCGAGACACAAACATTATAAACAATAAGTAGCTTTAAATAAAAAAAAAATTAATCCTCTGAAACACAGATTTTTACAAATGCAAAAAATAGATAAATAAAAAACTAAAAAAGAGCAGAGAGCTCCGGAAGGCGCCTGGATGTGGCTGCGCCACCCCTTACACTGAATTATATTTATCTGAATAAATAGGGGGTGGATCCACAAAGACTATTTTAATCATTTCATAATAATTTCTGTTGTGGTTTTGGCTTTGGATCCCTACTCTTCGGTTGTGCATCCCTACTATTTATGTTACAAAATGAGTAAATGAAAAATGTAGTAATATGCGGAAAAAAACGTGGAATATTTGCAGGTTCCGCATTGTGGAGATTTCCGATGAGTTGGGTTCTCATAAAAAATCTGTGTGACTGGATCCACGAGTCCTGATCCGAGTAAAACAGGGAAATTACTGTAATTTATAGTTTTATCCTCCCTTTAGGAGTTTACCTTCACCTTTAATTTCAGGTCATCAGTTAACTACTTACACGAGTCAATGGCTGTTTCGTAAGCACAAAACTGTAGGAGCCTTAAGGCTTAAGGCCTAATGAGTGAGGTAAGATTACAAATATAACACATGAACTAAAGGAGTGCCTAAACTTTTACAAATGACAAATTAATTTTATTTTTAATATAATTATTTATATCATTATTCCGCAGCTACTACAAAGTTTTCAGTAACTAGTCTTGTTAGCACAGTAGGTAGTGCTTCAGTCTCATAATCTAAAGGTGGTGAGTTCAATCCTCACACGGGACAGTTAATGCTTTTTGGGGCATCTGGTGGTCTGATGGTTAGAGATTTGCCTCTGCAATCAAAAGGTTGTGCTTTTGAATCCTAGGACTGCTAGTGGCACCACTGACATACCCTTGAGCAAGGTACTGTCCCCACACACACTGCTCCCTGGGCGCCCCTCATTGGTGGCAGCACACTGCTTCATTTGGTGAATGGGTTAAATACAAAGAAAGAATTTCACATTGTTTACACTGTGTACTTTGCTATGGTGTGTTCACACGTGACTATAAAGGGCCACTTTATTTTACAACTAAAAGTAGTCATGAGAGTTAGAAACCTAAACATGGTCCCAAATACAGGAGCCTGGAGTTCAAGCAAATATGCTGGGACTGACTTAAGAAGGCCATCAATTTTCATGGTCTATAGCAGACAGATTCTGAAAAGAAAAGTATTTGATGGTAAGCTACACCCGTACCAGCCTCAGGCTCACTAGACGATTCTGTTCTTGACAACTTGTGACCTTCCGCCACCTTCACAGCCACAGCACGACAAATGGCCCCAATCTTCCTTTCCAAAGAACGCACACCAGCCTCTCGTGTGTACCTACACACACACACACACACACACACACACACACACACACACACACACACACACACACACACACACACACAC
>JBBJLR010000019.1:13972632-13985583 GCA_037577145.1 Brachypetersius gabonensis
GGTGATCAGAGGGAAATGTTTAACCTGCAAACTTACCGTTTACTCGCACTCCTCCTCTGCATCAACATCTCAGGAACCATTCAGTCTAAATACTCTTCTTTAAAAACGTATTCAGTTGTGTTGTCGCTATACTTTACTTCCAAGGAGATTATTTTGAAATACATGGCATCACTAAACTTCTTCTAGCTACTAACTAGCTCAATAGTGCCATCTTCCTGACAGGAGTAAAAAACAGCAGCTAGTCTTAACTGAATACAACAATAAATATATAGTTTTATTAATATAGTAAATAAAATATTAAATATTAAATTCACTTTATAATACACATCACAAGTAGTGTACAGGTATGAGATTGTACATAAACTCTGGCTAAATAATAATGTCGTAGCTTTTTGCTCTGTTGCGCAGCTGTCGCCAAACCAAAGGGTTTGGCGACAGCTGTAGTGTCCAATGGAGGAAAGAGATTTAATCCCAAGCTATTTTCATTGTTTAATAATTTCTAAATTTTACAGACCCACATTGAGACTGACCAATAGTATCGATTTATGAAAAAAAACAACAAAGACCAAAAATGGAGTTACGAGGTTTCCGCCCGACAGCGACGATGTATATATGTTTTTTTCTTAGTATTCCTGGAAGTTGGAAAACTATATGGGTCTATTATGATCGAAAGTACAGTATTTATAATTTCTTGACGTTGATGTTTTGGTACATTCACCTAAAGGGTTATTTAGTTTCATTCATTAACTCAGTGGTACAAAAATCTGGTCCAAGAGGCGCCCTGCACATTTTAATGCACTCACTTCAGCTCAGTAAGGGGTTGGTAATGAGCTGATTAGTTGGGCCAGCTGTGCTGGAAGCTGTGAAAACACTTATATGTGCAGGACAATGGGCCCCCAGGACCAGGGTGAAGAAACCTGGTTTAATGCTCCAATAATATCTTTGTTTTATGGACAATTAAATGGGCCCTTTTTGCAGAACAACCACACAAATGTGGTTCATCTTAATTCAAATGCAGAATTTGGGACTTGGGGACCAACTGAGCATAACTCTAGGGGCCTAACCAAATACACCTGTTTTCTATTCACACTGTTTTAGTGAAAATCAACTATTTCCACATTAGGAGCAATAAAATACAGTTAAACAGGAAAAAAGAAAGACAAAACGAAGAGGAACAATCAAAGCTGAACATATACTGAACGGTTTGGGCAGCGATGAAATGTGAGGCTGATGACATTTGACCTACATTAGAAAAGCGCCAGGCTAAACTGCTGAACTGCATAGTCACTTTGAACTGATCTTTTGCAACAGGGATAGTTCCAGAAGAAAAAACACCTCACGCTGAATACATGTGGACCTATTTACTTAAAAAAATATGGAGAGCTTGGTGGGTCATTTGTCATGTGCATGGAAGCAAACCATTAGCATATAAGTTGCAAGGATATGTTTGTGCTGCTCTTAAGACACGCTTTAACTGATAAACTTACGTTTAAATAAACAAGCCACTATTGTAACCTAATAACTTTATTAATAATTGCCTTAAAGTGACAGGAGTAAATATTAATGGTATAACAATATTTGGCCTGTTTTTTCTAGAAGCCTCCTCTCACTCCAAAGTTGCTTGTTAACGGTTAGCCTCCTTGCTAGCTTGGACTAGTTATGGAGCTGGAGCTGGAGCTGGAGCTGGAGTTTTTCCCTCACCTGTGTAAGGGGGGCAGCTCTTCACCGTCATGCTCGGGGTCTTTGGTGTTGGGAATTATTCCTATAATGGTGCTCTTTAGCGAGGTCCCTTTCAGTAGCCTGCTCTTCACAAGCTGCATGTTCCTCGCCGAGTCCACGCTGAGCCTGGTGGTGGAGCCGGGCAGCAGCACTCCCTCATGGGTCAGCAGCAGAGGCAGCCGGCTGGGGATCTGGATACCGCTTTTGGACGACATTGTAGGGTTTATGTTGTCTTTTACGTCGTCACTACGTCGTTCACTTACAGCTCCCTGTCAGAGTCCAGACACTGCAAAACAACACACACGTACGGCAATCACGGAAGGACAAAGTGTGTGAGGAGAATAATAAACTACCGGAGTGGAGGGGGCCTCCGTGTTCAGAAAACAGTAAAGTGACCACATGTCATACATTAACTCACCACAGTACACTGTGTGGACAGTGTGAAATTCTCTCTGTGTATTTAGGCCATTCACCAAGTGAAGCATACACCGAAGCAGCGCCAAGGAAGCAATGTGCAGTTACGGTACCATTGCTCAAGGGTACACTATTGGTGCCATCGGCAGTCCTGGGATTCGAACCCACGGCCTTCCGACTGCAGAGCCCGCTTTGCCACTGGCTGATTATCGTCATTTCTCAGCTACAGCTAAACATTTATAAGATTCTTTAAATAAATCCTCATAGTCTTGAAACGATTTACGACGATTCCTTCTTTAAAATCTTTCTAAAAATATTTTCCCTTGCTTCAGGTGTAAATTGTTGCCTTATTGTCTTTAAATTTTGCAGTTGAAAAAATTGTTTAAAAAGTCAAGAATGCACTGCACTTGTTTGTGTATGTATGTATATTATGTAGACAAAAGTACTGGGACGCATGACCATTTCACCAGCAGGAACTTTAATGATATTGCATTTAGACACATACACCCTTATATGGAATTGATCCCCCTTGGCAGCTATAACAGCTTCCACTCTTCTTGGATAGCTTTCTACAAGATTTTGGAGTTTCTGTGGGAATTTGTGCCCATTCATTCTGTAGAGCATTTCTGAGGTCAGGTCCTGATGTTGGGCGAGAAAGCCTGGCTCGCAACCTCCCTTTACTGGAAGTAAGGGGCCATTTGAATTCAATAAGAGACATGCCTCAATACTTTAGTCCATATTGGATATTTATGTAAAAAATAAATAAATAAATAGGTATTTGTTTAGAAGTGCGCCGAGTAAAATTACCGTCATTTTCTGGTTTGTTTTCCTAAAAAAAAATTCTTAAACATTTTTACCTATTCAAATATGAACCTACCTTAATCAGTATTACTCATTGTATTGCATTTATATCACACGAGATCAAAACAGAGTGATAAGAGACAATATGTTCCTTTTGTTGTTTTACTATTCTCGCTATATTTAATTATACTGCAAAATGAATGTTTATGCAGACTTGTATCAGGACTGTGAAGCCTGCTGTGTACAAAGAGGACACATAGGGGCGACAAAGATCCATTTATTTCCTTTTTTTACATGGTAGTTTCCAGAACATTCTGTAGACATTTCAAAATAAATAACTTTTAAACAGCATATAAAATATATATAACATAAATCTGGTTCAACTTAAAAACTTCTTTACTGCAGATACATTATAGTTTCAGCACAAAGTGATGTGGGCAGTAAACCTGCATCAAAGCGCACAGCGAAGGCAGTAAGGATAAAGGAATGTGCTGACCAAAAACCAGCAGTCAGCAAAACATCTGCATGCAGTTTATACATATAGAAAAAGAGACTCTGTCACTTACTTATATTACCTGTACAATAACCCACACACACACACACACACACACACACACACACACACACATTCACTCACACAATAATGATTATATGCTGTTTTAGCACACAACATCGAAAGCATCATTAAAAACGCTTATAATTCCCTTTTGGCAGTATAAGTCTGGGAGCTGAGTATATGGTATAGCAGTAATGTTTCTTCTTAAAAAGAAAGCTTATGGCTATTCTCCTCCAGACTGGACCCCCACATTTGTACTTATACTTGGACAACATGTTTTAAAAGCAGGGCAGCCTCTGCTTTATTTTTAGAGAGGTACTGCCTGATGAGTAGACAAAGTAATGAATAAATTGATTAATATGTCTGAGAGCAAAAGCTCTGAGTGCTGTTGGCCAACACTTTGCATGTTCTCCGAACAGGGAAACCTCATGTAGGTCAGTAATGGCATTACAACGAGAAGCAGGAGAATAGCAGGCCAAGCATACCACCACACATTGTGGGTGACACACCAAAAGAGAAATAATAATACACAAGAGGGTCTCCTCAAGTCGGCTGAGGTGTTGTTACGTTCCTCTTTCTCCAGTGAAGGATGTTGCAGTCTGGTGATGGTGGTGGAGGCAGATAAAAGAGAAGAAGGACAGTTAAGTGGATTATACATAGCATCATAATTAATATTGTCATTAGAAGAAATTAAACAATGAAAATCAATATGGTAGTTATTGTGCTAGTAGTCAACAGAGGTTACCTTAAACTCCAAACATCTCACTATGCAAGTATAAAACTTATGGCTTTTTATCCAGTAACTACTGTGAATTATTCAACAACGACTACTAATAGTTCAGGCTTGTATTAATGAGTCTGAAAGGCTGGATTTGTTAGCAGGTCCATACAGGATAAGGGGCTAGACTGTAGACCTAATTCCAGACTACATCCAGAAACTAATTACATAGTAATCACGGTCTGTGGTCATCCTCAGACGTCACTCATGGTTATGTGCAACATGTTTTGGAACAAGCGTGTGCTGGGGGGCACTAAATCAGCCGTGGCGGGCCAGTAGAGGCACGGGAGGTCTGACACCTCCGGATACGCAGCTTGAATCACATGCCACCGAAATCAGATACCAGAGGGATCAGACACACTCGTCTCGCTTGTCATGGAAGAAACGTCGTTGACTCAATTCCCCCAGCATGTGTTCCCGCTCACGCAGTGCAATGGTGGTTTGCCACCAACTAGCAACTCTGCGGTTTTACACCACCATGTTGCAAACACTGACCAACCCAAGCATAACAACAAGACCTTAGGACATAGTGGAAGTACCCGTCTCCTCAAAAAAACCTGTTTTACTGTTTACATGTATGTGGGCAAACTCAGCAATGAGATGTCTGATCAAATCCCTATGGCCAAGCAATCTGGTCAGTGACATATTTACAAAGGCCTTGAGCTCACTCTGTGTTGTGTAATAACATGCAAGTACTTGTTCATTTGATTTCTTATCATTTTATTTTCAAATCCATAACAGTTCCTACTTTGTTAAACCAGTTTCGCAAGTTTTCACATAAAGAACAGCTCTGTCGTGTGAAAGTTCATCAATATGAACTTTCCCTAATAGTCATAAATGGATTAACCCAAAAGGTGATTCAAGGTGATGCGTGGTTTTGTACAGAAATGTTCACTGTATAGCAGGACAAAGCTATGAGGCAGGACGAAGGAGCAAAAGGTTGAGAATGATCACTTACAGTCATACTCGTTGTCAGCACTTAAGAAACATTCTTTAAACAGGCAGTGCATGGTCCGATAGCAGTTGTCCAGTAAAGATTTAGGTGTGACCGATCTCCATTCCTGTGCAGTAGCACTGCCTATGCTTTCAGAGACCTCAAATTTTGGGTCATCCTGTGTCATACAAACAAACACACAGACATCATCATCATCCTCATGATCATCATCAACATCATCATCACCTTCATCATCACGAGTTTTACTCACAAACAAAATGAACCTGAGCTCATATCAAATACAAGGAAACCAACCCCACAGGCCTAAACAACGAAGGTGTACTGTGTGATATATCATGTAATGTTTCTTTCACTGCCATGAGGTTTAAAGACAAAGAATATCAATATGAGTACATGCCTGAGAGGCCACACAGAACATGCCTGAGAGGCCGCAAGTTGAGGCAGCTGCTCCAAGGTGGTGGACACAGGCAGGCTTTGTCCTTACCGGGTTTTTGTGACTGTGCGCATAGATCCTGAAAAGGTCCTGGAGTTCTGTGAGGTATCTACGTCGCGTTGGGTGCCTCTCTGGCAGAACCTGCAAAATCTTCTTTATGCTTGCCTGAGCCACACTGAGCCACAGGTTCTGCAGAGCCTTCACGGCCACTGGTTCTTTGGCATTCATCTAGGACAGTGAGGGAGAAGATGAGAGAAGAGAAGATAGTGGACAGGAAGCAGCACAGGAAAGAAAAGAGGAACAGACAAGGACATCAAAACCCCAAAGGCAATTATGTGAGTCAAGGACAGGAGAAATGAATGAATAGAGTAATAGTCAAAGAGGAACACAATGATTAACTCAGGAAAGGATCAAACTGAGCGTGGGTAGATACTGTGGAGAGTGTGGGATTAAGGCATAGAGCTCCAGTGAGTCAGAGAGTTTGGGGTCAGGAGCAGTGGGGCAGTTGCTCACCAGCCTGCTGATGTTGTGCAGTCTGAAGACCTCCTCATAGTTCACTTGAATGGTGTAGTTTATGGGGAAGTTCTGCTTCTACAAAAAGTAAAAATTGACATTTTGTCAAAGGTTATTCAATTCAGTCTCAGTCAATGCTATTCAATTTTCTTAAAAGGGTGCCTATGCTCCTTGTTTTTGTCTTCTGCAAAGCTGCTTATGACTGATCTTCTTTGTCATGGTTGTGAGAAAACCTTAAAGGCCATTTTTCATTCTTTATGCCATTTGAAAATGCCACCTACCCATTGTATTACATGACCATGGCATCAAAATGTGCCAATAGAAATGACCAAATATAAATGACAAGCATTCATGTTTTGAATGTTTTCGGGGGTTTTTTCTGTAGCTATTTACCATTTCAGAAGGGAAAGTAAATGTATACAAATTTTGTCGAAACGGTATTTTGTTTTACCAGGTATCGTCTCCTTAAGCTTGAGTTCAGATGATCTTTGATAGTATGCAAATCTCTGCATTTGTTTGACATCGCATTCATCCACACCGGCAATACACACACCAGACCTAAAGGGACAGAAACAGAGCTGTCAGACAACAGCATAAACACAGTGGAGTGAAATCTGCACTACTGTATCTAAGAATGAAATTACAGTTTACACAAGAGGATGAGTAACTTGTGGGGAGTTGTGTGTCTTAACTGGCACACACATTTTTCTCCAGGAATAGTCATAAAATGTACTTTTAATCCTTGTTAGGCACTGGCACTTGTCCAACAGATGACTATCTCAGCTGGAGTTCTGCTAGTAGGACAGTTCAGTCGAGTTTGTGAAAGCAAACCTACTTTTGGACTCTCCTGAGACAAAATGATTATATGCTACAGTTGCCTCTTGTCAAACAAAGTAACCACAACAAGTAACACATGAGAAGCGTGATTTACCAACTTTCTAAGAACTTAATCATAACTCCTGATCCAATATATAATCAGCAAGTGTGTTCTTTAGGCAGACACTTATTCAGACAGTCGGTGAAAAATGTTAAGTGTGTGAAAAAGAAAAGGGCTTTGCAATTCAGATTAAGGTACTGAAACATAAAAGCTAGCACATTTAAATCAGGTGTACAATCACTTTAAAGGCCCAGTAACTCTCTACTTGCAGCAAAAGGAGACAGTGTGAAAGGTAGGTGCTGTCTCGCTGAGTTAAAGTCAAAACCACAAAACCACCGCTGATCTTATGAGGAAAAAGATCTATTTTAACATAACCCTAAGACTAACACTTCACGCTCTAGAAAAATGACCAAAATATTCTATTTCCTCCAAAGGCCTTCCAAAGTCTAGGTATCACCTCCCCTCCCTGCAATAAGGAAAACAACAGCAAAAATAAATCAAGCCCCAAGTAAACGCTTACAAGCCGTAATGTCACAATGAAATAACCTCTGCTACTCTACCACACTATAATTCATGTGTGGTCAGAGGTACGTTACGTAAAGTGGTCAAACATGGCTTACAGAAAGTTTTTCTCAGGGAGACTCCCGCTGAGAACACAAGGATTGAGGTCACAGAGATTTGCTCCTGTGTCTATTTTAACAGAGGTTTTGATAGTTAAAGATAAGTGATTGTGACTGCGTAGCCTGAGGCCAGGGGAGAAACTGAGACAGTGAGAGACAGACGCAAAGAGAGAGAAATAGAGAGAGAGAGAGAGAGAGAGAGAGAGAGAGAGAGAGAGAGACTGCAGCTGGATGTCACTCTGCCATCGTTGTCGTGTGGTTGGCCCCTGCGGTAGAGCTGCAGTTCAGACGTTGCCAAAGAGACGGACAGTCAGCAAAGTCTCAGAGCACATGCAAAACCCTTCAGAAAGCTGCTGGAATTTGTTCAGCCACAGGACCCCAGTCTATATATATTTTATGGGTACAGACCACTCTACCCCCACACACTTCTGTCTGAACTCTCGCTCCCCTCACCCTCTTTCTCCACCTCTCACTGCCCTTCTGCTTACATTTGACAGATTGCAGTCTCTTCAGTACAGGAAGTGGTGAGATAGAAAAAAAATGTTCTTTTGAGTTCTACAGAAGCAATGAGCGCATCAGGAACATGAGCTTCAACACAAAAACTGGTCAAATGCGTAAGTGTCAAACCACAGAAGCTCTCCAAGATCTCTGCATCAAAATCATACGTGCAGCCTTTTATCTCACTCTGAAAGACACAGGAAAATGAGCTTGCTAATGGACTCCATCAAAATAAACTCAACACTGTCAAAATACATTCTTATCTTCCTCTATCTGACTGCTCTGGCAAATTCTCAAAACCGCCAGCAGAGCTACTGAGCACAGAGGGATGATGTCTCTTTCAGCTCAGTTTGTTCTTTCAATCATATTCAGAAGACAAGAGGCTATCACCTCTTCATAATGTTTACATTTGGAACAGATGCCGCCAGAAGAGATAGTTTAAAGTTAGAGTGACAGAGGTTCCTACTTACCTAGAAGCCCCCTGAGGACCCAAGTCTCAGGCCGAACCATGTTTTTTTTTGTCTTGAGGTTTTACAGGTGAATTCAGTTATTGACAGTTCCAGATATCTGTCTAGGTCTCCAGCACGTTCAGCCTAAAAGTGCAAGCACAAGGTCAGGCAGTGTAAGCACGAGCACAGCACATCATCACACTGCTTCCCAGATTTCAACCCTGAACAACATGCAAACAGCTGCCTTCATATTTAATTACAACAATGGTTTATACAGAAATGAAGTGCTAAGGAAGTAATTAGTGTCAGACACATCTAATATTCTGATCTAAAAAACTGACCCAATCATATTTCTTGAATAAGATTCAAGTAGATATTGCTACAGTTGCTGACAGTGGAACATGGATTGTGCTAACATTTTCCCGTCAGTAATATAAAGTAAGTCCAGATGATTTTTTTCCCTCTTACCCTCTCTCATTCAGGAAAAATAAAAATTCCTGCCAAAGACTCATCCAGTCACATGCCAATTTTCTGGTGCCAGACTCTTGGCTAAACTTGGCTTGGCTAAAAGCCCCCTTGAATGGAGAGTCTGGTCAATTATATAACTAATGTGTCACGGTCGTTTTGGCACAACTGGAAAAACCTCATGTTGTTCCAGGTGTAATTTATCATTACTGTTTTTTTCCTCCCAAAACTTACCAGCTATTGCCTTGTGCCCAAGTAATGGGATGTGATTTTTTCATCTGAGCCAGACAAGTACCTGATGATGCTCCAGCAGGACCAACTGAAAGAGAAATGTGTAAATGAGTTACACACGATAATAATTGAATAAAAAAAACACTAGAAAACGATATAAAATGTCACAATATAATATAATATAATATAATATAATATAATAACAGTCTGCCTCCCCTTTGAGTAATGAAACCAAAAAGGTCTATTGAACACTAAGAGCAGACCTTGGAGCGTACATTCACTTTTAATGTCATAAAAAGGTGTTCTAGGCGAGGCCGAGGCGTACATGAATAAAATCCCATGAATGTGGAATGGTAAAGCAAACGCATTGCGCAACGGCAAGCACATGTGAGCAAATCGAAGAGAAGTACAAAAACATGGGGTTCATATACCTGCATAAACGTGAGTTGAAAAACAGCTGAGGTAACGCGCTGAAAGTGCGTCCTGATTTTTGCGCAAACCTCAATAAGGCGCGAACAGCAGCGCAGCACCTGCGCAACACCTGCGCAGCACGAATGACGGGCAAAATCACACAAACCTTTGTTTCGACGTTCGCGTTTTTTTCGCTCTGGTCTCTAGGTGTGTGCTGCTCTCTTAAAGAGCTAAATGTGCCCGTCCGTCGCCAGTGCCGAGTGGGGTAGAGGGTCTTAAATGCGCGCCCCCGAGTCGGAAAGTCCAGGCAGAGGAGACACAGGCGCTGTGGAAACTCCCGGAGCCGCTCCTCTTTACACTGACCCTCGTTGTTCCCACTGATCTCGAGCCTACAGACCCTCCTCCGACCTGGCCATGTGAGCAGTGTGAGCTCAGCCTTACTTTCACTTTCGAACAGCCTTAACTCGTCACCAGCTGGAGTGAAATAACATCAGAACTGTGGCCCTTTATTACAGCCTGCCCCAGCTCTCCCTCTCTCTGAGCCCTCCTGCTTTACTCAGTCATACACACACACACACACACACACACACACCCATAACGCCCACATCCCTGATACCAGCCTGTGCTTGGGGCGAAACAAAGGCCTTTTAAGATCCAGCCCAGTGTCCACCAAAATGTCCATGAGGCCAGCTTTCTCACTGGACACCTGGTTCCCCAAAATGCACTCCCTGACTTGCAGTAGTTTGTGTATCTTTGTGGTATTTCCGTAGGTTTCTCTCTAGTGTGGCGACATGGTGGCCACTTCAAAGACACCCCTAACCTCATTTCAGTATAACCAAAACGAAATATTTTTCAAAGATCTATGTATCTATCTTAAAACATAAAAAATGTAGAAAGTTGATCAAGACGTCTTTGACAATTGTCCACTTTTCATGCACATTGTTTTGAATATTACTTGTCCAATTACATGTATTTTATCTAAGCTGCCAAACATCTTATATCGACTAAAATGTTACAGTAATACAAAAACATTACATGGAACCACTTGCTTAAGGTTCTGAAAATCAATTACTAGCTAAAACTATGTATTAAATACCAGATTTAAATGGGCTTGGTTAACACCTCTGCTCAAAAAGCCTTCTGAAATGTCAGTTTTTAAACAAGTCTCAGAATTTCTCTATGGGAATGACCAATCTGGTTTCAAGAGCGGCCACTAGAGCTGCCTTCAGAAGTGTCTGATGATCCTCTTGAACATGAGACTCTCGGGCGGAGCTCATTCCTGGTTTATTTCTTACTTCTCTGGGCATTCATTCAAGCTATCATGGGTGGAACAAACATTATCATCTCATCACCTTCCCCTTGGAGTCCCCCCAGGCTTAGTACTGGGCCCCCTACTCTTTGCGATTTACACCATCTTCTTGGACTTGGTTATCCACTCTTGTGACTGCTCTTATCACTGCAAAGCCCACCTAGTAGGTCTCCCAGCTTGTACAATAAGACCCTTAAAGCTAGTTCAGGACACAACAGCTCAGTTGGTCTTCAACCTAAAAGGTCACGTTGCCCCACAGTTAACTGATTTACACTGGCTACCCATGACTGCCCGAATTAAGGTGAAGTCACTAACTCTTGCCTATAGAGTGGCAACTGGGTCTGCACCAAGCTCCCTTAAACTTGTCATTCAACCTTATGATCTTACTCGCTTCTTATTCTCCTTCAAGGAACATCGTCCGGCTCTGCCATCCCTACACACAAGGCAAACCCAACACAGACTCTTCTCATGCATGGGTTCCTGCCAGTGGAATGAGCTGTCAAGAGCTACCAGACCAGTGAAATCCTTCTCTGTCTTCAACATTTTCTTGAAGACACAGCTATTTAGAGAGAACCTGATGCACTATTTATCCTAAATCAAACTTGCTTTTTCATCTGAATAAGCTTCCATCTTTTTTCATTACTCTTACATAAAGATTTTAACACTTTGGTTCTCAGGTGGTCCAGAAGTTTGAGTGTTTCCTCAAACTTTATGCCACTTTGGATGAAACTGTCTGCCAAATGAATGTAATGAAAATAATAAATGATCTCAGTATTAAACACAGACAAACTGCAAAGTTTTTAGGTTAAACCAAACTATTATCTAAATACATAGTCTGTTTTTATTCAGTGTCTTTATGATCATGTTATAGGTGTGTATTTCAGAAATCATAATCATCTTTAAGTGATTACCACTACCTAATATCCCATAGTTGATTCTCATGATGATACGGATATTTACTCCACTTTCAAGCAGTTCATCACTTATTTGAAAAATTGTTGAATCTGATTTACACACTGCTCATCCAGTCAGGCTTTAAGGACAGCCACGTCTTTTACACTTCCAATCCCAATTAATATTTAGAGACTTTAAGTCCTGGATTTAAACATCAACTAGTACATGACCAATCTGATGGAAATTACTGACATTCCAGAAACTGGATTCAATGTCTGCAGCTGAAGAACTCATGACAGAAAGAGACTAAGACTTTAGCTTAATGAACTAGTCCACATTTTGGTGAAAACAATCTAATGTTTTTCAAAATATGGAACATAGCCCACATAAATAGTGACAATCAAAGGTGTTACTTACAGAGTCTGCCTACAAAGTAGTCTGTTACCTCCTCTATGTTAACATTAACTGTACTCAAATGATTCTCTTGTATAAATTGCAATATTATTATGCCCTGCGATAGACTCTGAGTACCAGCGAGTAAATGAATGAATGAATGTTAACATCTGCAAGACAGACAATAAGAGCGGCTTTAAGATTTTCATTTCACTGCAAAGCTATGCTTTAAAATTTAATTACAATACAAAATCTGAAGGTATATCATTATAGACCAAGGTCTTGGCTGTTCAGCAATGTACTGGTGAAACCTCCTCATTCTGGATTTTTTTTCATACACTGTTCGTTTTTGTCAACACCGTATTTTTTATATCATTTTTTAAATCGTTATTTGGCATCCTTAGTACGCATATATGCTGTTAAATGTTGAATATTCACTTTTGTTCATTTTTTATACTGTTGTACATGTACTCCTTTAACAGATCTAACATTATACAATGTTTATTTTAAGCCTAAATAGAAAACTATTGTTTTTTTGTTAACAAACATATTTTTGTATTAATAGAGACTAGTACTTTAATATCTCTGCAGCACTGAAGAAACATTGTACACATATTCATTTAAAACAAATAAAA
>JBBJLR010000019.1:13985683-13997940 GCA_037577145.1 Brachypetersius gabonensis
TATATGTAACAGGATGTTCTCAGACAGAAGTGGCCACTGAGCTCAGAGTGTCACAGAGTCAGCAGCAGGTTGCAACAGAGAAACAGACAGACTGGAAGAGTCACAAAGACATAGAAGTGAACATCCTTTGGCCACATCCCACACTGATGATCACTTCATTGTGGACAGTGCCCTGCAGAACCAGATGATGAATGCCACTCAGCTCCAGGCACTTTAAGTGAGGTGAGAGGCAACCAAGCATCATGTCAGAACATCATGGAGGTCTTCGGGCTAGACGACCTACAAGGGTACCTGACCACACCACCAGGCACAGGCGTCATCAAGTGAGGATTTACACTGGATGAGGGACCAGTGGGCCTCAGTGCTGTTCTCTGATGAAAGACGATTCACATTGAACAGTAATGATGGCTGCCAACGATGTTGGAGATACAGAACTGCCCTACAATACAGAACTGCCCTACACTTTGTGAATGGTACAGGGACAAGCCCATACTACCTGAATATCATAATTAATCCAGTCATTGTGTCCCTGCATGAACAACACAGGCCTAATTGTATCTTCATGGATGATAACGCTCCAGCTCATCAAGGTTGCATCATTAGGGAACGGCTGCTGGAGACTGGGTTACCTCAGTTGGATGGTCTGCACTTTCTCCAGTCCTGAATCACATAGAAAACCTATGGGATCAGCTAAGTTGCCGTGTAGAGGCTCATAACTCTCTACCACAGAACCTCAATGACCTGAGGGCCGCCATTCAAGAAGAGTGGGATGCCATGCCTCAGCAGACAATAAGTCAACTTGTGAACAGCATGAGACGTCGTTGTCAAACTGTAACTGATGCTCAAGGGCACATGACACGTTATTGAGACACTGACATTTTTTGTTGTGATATACTGTACTGTTGTTGGCTTCTGTTTTAATAAATAGTTTGAGATGAGAAAATCACCATTGAATGCTTCTTCTTAAATGCCCTTCTTTCATGATATATCACTGTAGGTTGAACTTTAGGTTTCTTTCATATGGCTGACACCAATAACATGTGGATACATTCAAGTTTCAGGATAGTGTGAGAACCAGAAGAGAGTGCTACGTGCTAAAAAGTTTATGTGGGAGTAGTGCAAGAAAATATATAAGGCATTAATAGCATTAAACAAGTTTTCCAACGCCTTTTAGTGCCCACAAAAACCTATGCAGTGGCACCTTCACCCACACTCACACATTGATGTGCTCTTGTGTGATATTTCCATTAACGTCTTAATCACTGTGGCTAAATGCAGCGCTGCCTCTGCTTAAATACAGCCCACCATAACTCATTTAGCTCTTTCGGTATGTCAAAGAAAGACTTCCACTTTTATCCAGTTGACTGACTGGCCGGCCGACTAACTGAATGAATGCCGCATGGACGATTGCGTGACTTGATGAATGAATGAATGAACGAACAACTGAATAAATAAATAGCCATGCTCCAAAAATACACTGGACTTTTCCCCCAAATGACAGTACAAACAAAATAAAGTTTATCATCTTATCTTTCTTAGAGAGATAATTACGGGTTTTTTTCCATGCATACGTAGGCCTTTTTTGCATGGGCTCCAGCCTAAAGCAACACAACAACAAAGAGCGAAGGAAGAAGTTTTCCTATGGTGCTAAATAAAATGCACGCTAAAAGCTGGACCACAGACACACACACACACACACACAAACGCACGCCTGTCTCCCACCCCAACCCCACTGTCCCGCCGCGAGCTCCCACGCGCGGCATTACTAATTCCTTCCGTCCATTTACTGCGGTGGTGAAGCTGCCCTTCGGTTCAGACTGGTTTAAAATGGAGCCCGGGCGCCTTTACCGAAGCAGCGTCAGATCAATGAACCAGAGACCTTCCTGCAGACCCACTGACCCACACCCCTGTCATTCATAAACCCTCTCAGACTGAGGTCAAGCTGGTGGATCAGACTGTCAGAAAACGCGTGTAAGGGGGATTCCACCCCGAGCCCAAACACCATCTGCCACCCAAAGAGCCTGATGTCAGTTGGGAAAGCCCCGATGGAAGAGACAGATAGAAAACGTCTAAAATAAAGGCTTAACGTCAGATGTCTCAGCGAGTCGGAATTTGGAGTTGAGCTTTTGTAGGTTTATTTGGACGTCTTATCGACCATGTGTGTTAACTTTGTGTTTTATCGCTTGAGAAACTTCTCGAAACAGGAAACTTACCCGCAGGCCAACAGGAAGGTTTAGTAAACGTTGTGGAAAGGCCTCCCTCACAAATATCTGAATATTTGCCATTTTAGCAAATGGCATAAGACTTGGTCACTGTACAGAGCCTGAAAGTCTCTTCTTCTGAAACTGCATTAATTTCTATGGGGTTAAAAATGAATGGAAGTGAATGAGGGGAAAAAGGGATGAGCGAAAGACAAGGAAAAGACTAGTGCAGGTCATCACCGACTGCGTTTGTGTGGGGAAGCTGGCCCGAGGTATCACATGAAGTTTGGTGGGTTTCGGACGAAGCGTGTCCGAGCAGGACGATCTGAAAGTTGAATCCTATTCATTCCCTACGGGCCTTCTTTTCGTCTGAAAAACGACAAAAACGAAAGAACGACTAAACGTATCAAAAAGCTTTGAACAAGCACGCATCTGCGGATCGGCCCCGACGTATCAAGAGTTGGAACGGCGTCTCTATCTCGAAACCTCTGGGAGGAGTAGGGGGCCATAAAATGAGTGAAAGGAATAATAATAAAACTGTTCTGTATACTCTGCAAGCACACAGCAGCCTAATAACTGTTGAAAAACGAAATTCAAAGATGTTCTATTTGGACAGACGTATTGGAAGAAACCTGTTTCCCAGGGTTTGGGATAGGTCTTAGTGATACTTAGTGATGTTTCAGCATAGTAAGACCTTATGGACAGCGGCGTGCTTGATTACGACATAAATGACATACAGAATAAGTGGGCACAAATTTCCACAAAAAACACTACAAACTCTTGAGGAAAGCTTTCCAAAAAGAGTGGAAGCTGGTATAGCCACATAACTAGGACTCTATTTGAATGCAAGATAATTGAAGTTCTTGTTGGTGTAACGGTCAGGCATCTCTATTTTTGCCCCTATAGTAAGGGGTTGACATAAGTGGTAAGCAAGCCTGCATAGACGAAAGTGGTACGCAAAATGTGCATCAGTTTTCAGTCTTTCACTGCATACCTTCTTCTGAGATAATGGGGATGAGCTCTGACCATTTTTTTAAAAGTCTGTATCACCACATCTGATTCATACACAGATATACAATACAGAAAATCACCAGAGAAAGCCATAACAAAAAGTAACAATCGCAGCTGAAAGGTCTGAAAGACTACACCGTGGAATGCGGTCATACCGGTGTGAACAGTTATAGCATAAAGGGACCATATACAGACACGTCAACACTCACACCAACAAAAGTGAAAAACAAGTGCTTTAAAAAAAAAAGAGTTTATTTACAACTTTTTTTAAGTGAAAAGTCATCCATGTCACAACCAGAGCTTTAAGTTAGAACAGTCTGAAGAAAAGAAAGAAAAAGGGCCGTGGGTTTGATGATTAGGCTACCCTAACCCCCACTCCCCAAAAGCAAAAAAGCCCAATTTCAGCCACAATTGTCTGACTGTGCCCCAGCAAAGACAACTACAGCTATTTTACAAGATCCCACTTCTTTTTTGGAACAATGTATGAACAGCATTTTTAAACCTTCAAAGCAGGTTATTTTACTAAATGTAAAGTCTCCACACGTGACTCGTACAATAAAAAACAAATTTAGTTCATTTCAACCACAATGTGGCGACAAAAAGTACTAACATACTCAACTTCTTTACCCTTACTCGTTCAGTTTAAAGTCATAAACAAGATGACAACCAAAGTCCTTGGGAACGCGGAGTTGTACAAAATTGAATAAAACAGTCGCTACAGGCCTGTTGATGTCTGTCCAACAGGTTCACTGACCACAGGGACACTTTCCCAGATGGTCGCACACAAAACACATTGTAGTACTCATCAAAATACTGTAGCCATAGTTGTGGTAGGAAACTTGTGGCTGCAGCAAGGGGTCAGACTGAAAAAACTAGTGGGTTTAAAAACACGAGTCTGCAGAACACATATACAGAAGAGTTTTTAGAAGGCGTAGCGTGTGCGAATGTCTTCCAGTTTCTTAGACACTTCTGGTGGTGTACGGTCCAATTCCTCAGCAACACTTTTCTGCTTATGAGGATCCATAGAGTTGAACTGTTCACACAGGTCTCCATCAATCACGTTCTGCAGAGCACAAAGCATCGAAGTATTAGTATTGTTTTAATATCAAAATGCAACCAATTGTGCTTTAACTCAAATTACAAGTATTATATTTTGATCTCCCCTTCATCTTCGGTTCTTTAAACCTTTTGTAAAGATCTTGTCACATTTCCTGTTTAATTTCGCACCTATCCTATGAACTGCAAATGCAACAAAAGTAAAACACAGGACCAAGTGTTCAAAATCCAGACTGGGTCTTTAAAATCAAGATTCACTAGTGAGGAGATTGTATAAATATAATAAAGACTCTGCTCCAAATGCTTTAGGGGTCTCACTTTCATTTTCTCACTTCATGGCTTAGTTTCAATTTTTCTGTTTTACTCTGATATGTCTTTAAAGCACGCAATACATACCACACCTGTTTTGAGAAAGAAAAGAAAAAAAAAATCACTGAAAATAAATGGGGGTTTCCACTCAGGCACTCTGAAGTTAACACATCTCAATGTCTTTGCACACACACAGTGACAAGGATTTCCCCCTTCACAGCAGATTATAAACTAATACACTAAGGGTGCTTCAGTTGAAATTCTGGAGGTCAGCATACCTTGGTTACTCGACTGCTTCAAATATACCCGATTCAGCTCTACTGATAAATTGTTTCATAAAAAGTAATTTATTAACTAATTCAACAACAGACTTCATCCACTAACTGACAGCTCCACCAATAATTCTCCCTGATTCTTATACAGCTCAAGACTGCTGTTAGGCATTAAGACCCACAGTCTGCTCAGGCTTGTGCAAATGCTCCCAATATAATGAAGCTAAATTAGAAAGGGTGTCAAATACTTTGACATACACATGACAGGAACCTCCAACCAGCACCACAAAGCACTTTATTCTATGTATTTACAAAAAAATTGCTGCTGGCAATGACCTTTGTTCAAGACAATGACTGTTAGAGGCATTTTATTTTTTGCATATCTCTGTACACACCTTCACAGGGAAGTAATAGGAGCGAAAACTTAGATGATCCCTGCCACACAGTGGAGGAAATTCAGAACGCATATGCATCTCCAAGTGCTGAAAGAAGTCATGGTCCTGAGGGCAGAGGAAGCAATGATGTTAATTTTCCTATTCAACACAAAAAGTTTAATAAATAATTAAACACAAAATCACAACACTGGGGGTGAATCTGAGAAAAAGAAGAATGTATAATACATTCTAAATAAAAACTACATATCAAGAGAGAGGAGATGCTGGCACTAGAAACCTCCTAATGGCCACAGAGTTTTTAAACCACACCCATACCTCGTGGGACGTGAAGGGCACCAGAATGCCGATGCCTCCCGACAGAGTGGTGTACACCAGAGACTCCGAGCCTCCAGGGATGAGGGTAGTCTTCTGTAGGGACAGGACTGTCTCTCCAATGTGGTAATTCATAATTACCTCAGCCTGGAATATAAAATAATAATGTAAGAAACAGTTCTTTGAGCAGGAACCAAAATTTGAATAGTATTTTCTGAGATGGCACTATAAACACACCAAAAACAAAACCTCACCATTAGATAAATGATCACAATTTTGATAAATAAAGGTGCCAGTGACATCAAGGTTATGGCTACATGTCAAGCACATGGAAGCCAAACACCCTGACACTACGACAACATTAACCCACCCTTCCTCCTCTCACTTATTACACACACTGTTGGCATTCAATGAATTCCCAACACAAGTCACTGGGGCATACAGGGAATTTCCCCAGTGTCCACCTAAGCATTTCCAGGCTCTTGATTTGCTCATAATGATGTCTGGCATGTAGACAAGACTAGGGTCTGAGGTCTTTAGGGGCAGACCACAGTGTGGACTCCAGATAGCTGTTCCGCAGGGCAGATCTGGGTTTGGGTGTGTATCGAAGAGGCCACAACACCAGCTAGACACAAACACTGACCTAAAAACACAGCCATAGAGGCAGAGCAGAACGGACTCTAAGGGAGGTTTTTTCATGCATTTTTCAGAAAGCTGTTTCAGTGGCATGATATGGAGGTAGGTACCTTTTGTGATGCTCCATTGAGCAGGCCTCTGTCCCACAGTGCTTTATTTCCTGTGGGGTCCTCATCTACATCATCACTGGTGTTTGGTGGTAGGCGTACCTGGAAGGTGTCAAGCACATGATTACTGAAGACTTTGATGCCCAAAAATGGCTTTCTTGCTTAGGCTAAACAAAGATTCTACAAAGCCACACAGGATGTAGCACTTACAATGCTGATATTTCCAAACTTGTCAGCTGAGGCCATAGTGTCATAGTCAAGTAGACATGCTGTAGTGACCCAGCGCGGGTGTGTGTCGTCGGCAAAGATGATCAGCTGATTCTCGTTGCGCTTGTATCGAACCCAGAACAGGCTCTCCTGGATATCTGACACAATCACACGTTGGCCTATGGTGTGGATCCCAGTTACAAGGTTTGGAACGTGCTTTAGAATAGACACAAATGTCGGAAAATGGAGAACAAATTAGAAACAATGAGATAAATTCAGTTACCATATAGCTATCTCTAGCTATCTCTAGCTATTACAACGAATATGGGCAAGAGTGAAGACACTAGGATCAGATAATATAGTTTCTATTACAATAAATTATGAATGAATATGAATCATCATGTCAGTATTTTCAGTGATAATTTACATTTTTGCCAACCCTAACACATGGGAAAAATTGTTTTCAGTAGGACAGACTATGAGCACATTCATATGAACGCAAAGGTGAACCTTGATTTAACGTTCCTTTTTTTACATTCTTTTTTTTAAAGAAAATAGAACCTGAAGATTGGACAATTCATTTGGTTTCCTTGCTAATAATTTCAAGAGTGGCAACATTTTCTGAATTAAAATATATGCTTTTATTTCTTTAAACATTTGTGTGGAAAGAAGTTAAAATATTTGACTTTTCCTGAAGTGCAATGTAAGGGCGACCTCCACTTGAATAAAACAATAAGGGGGTTCTATTGCCAGCTTACCTTGTTTTCACATTTACGGAGCAGCTTCTTCTTTCCCAAGTCATAGATGCGCAGCAGTTTGCCCACACCCACCAACACTCTGCCCTGGAAGGGGGCAATTGCGAGAGGCACATCCTCCACTGGGGTCTGCCAGAAAAACAAAAAAACATACACCTTTGTTTGTAACTAAAAGGGGCCAATCATGCTAAAGAAACTAGTATTTCTGTATAAGTTCAACATTTCTCATGAAACTATTTTCTTGTTGCAGCACCAGCCAGTGATCAAATTACCCAGAATCCTGAGCTCACCAACCTTGCTTCTTGTCTGGTGGCTTTGCCATGCAGTTTCAATTGGATGTAGAAGACAAATGTTGGAAAAATCTCAAATTTATCCAATAACTTTTGTGAGTCTTAGTCTAAACATCAGCTGTGCCATTTGGTAAAGACTGGACAATGTTGAAAAACAGCAAAACAAAAACCACTTTGCTAAAAATCCAATTTGGCATGAATTTATGCCGGGAGGTTGACCAAAGGAATTCAACACCACCTCATTTTTGAAAACTGGGCATATTGTTCAGAAGTTAAATGCCCAAATGCACATCCACCTTTGAACGCCTGGTGGCGCTTCAGAGATGCAAACATGAAACTAGACAATTTCACAATTTTCACAACTTTTTACCAAATAATTCAGGGACAGGCTTTGAAACCCTAGCCAGAATTGGACAATACGGTAGAAACACAATGAGTGCCTTAACACATAATCACTTAACTAGTAGCCTTACACAAATTAAAAATAAACATATGTACTTGGAGGTATCAGATAAGATCACAAAGCATGGTTTCAGAGAAAGTTTCCTTTTTCACTCACCTTATGTAGGAATTCCAGCTTGTCCCCACCTCCAGCCAAACGATAGGTGTAAATGTAGCCACCACCCACTGAGCGTGGATTAAGGATCATATCTCTGGCCACACCCACCAGTACATACCAGTCATCACCCCCATTAGCAAAGCGACATACAGCAACACTGTGAAGGCAGAATTATAAAGTCTTACACAACAGAAGTGGTGGCAACTTACAATAAAGTAATTTTCTTGACTTATTACATGATTTTTGCTAACTATTACTATATGCCCCATTACTGCAGTATCTTCCCCTACCCACCTGAAAGCTGCCTCGTTCTGCTCTAGTTGGACCAAATCCAGGTTGTTTCCCTGTATAGGGTTGACCAGACGCACCAGTGATGCCCACTGTCCTGAACCAGCCTTGGGGGCACCAAAAATTGCTTCTGGAAGGTTCTCATTCAAAAATGCAGCAGCCATTTCTGCAGCCAGCTCCCTTTCATCTTCTCCTGCAGCCTCCACCATTTCCTATACAGCAAGAACAAGACAATGAAGAATGAATGATTTAAGGGGCCTTAAAAAAAAAAAAAGAAAAAAGGAATTTCCCCCACACTCAGGAATTTCCCAAATGCAATTCCCACGACACTCTGTACACTGGCCGAGGCAAACAAGTGTCATTAACCTCTGGTGTGGGAAGCCACTTAACGTGAGAAACTATCCATGACATGGTGAAATTAAACCAGCATTTTAAATAATGTACAGCTTACCAAAACAATGACCCCATAAAGGCTTTGTGCTCTCACCTCTGCCATCTGTTGCTTACGCTGGGCCTTGGTGGCCTCTGTGTAGGCATTATGGTCTGTTTCAATAAGGATTAGGTTGTTGGTCTCTGGGTGAATGACAAATTTCCGTGGTGTGTACTGCAGTGGGAAGGCTACCTGGTTGAATACAGCACCCAGCTTCTCCAGAGCCAGAATCCTGTCAGAGAGGGGAGGCAAGCAGATTTTATTAAAAATGAATCTTTCATCAGTGTGCAAGCTGGATTTCTAAAACAGAACAAGCAAAAATAACCCCTCCCCTTTTAAACTCTCTCGGGAAAGCTTTCCACTAGATGTTGGAATATTGGTGGGAAGATTTGCTTGCTTTCAGCCATAAGAGCTCACTTTAGGCACACAAGTGCCACTTCAGTTCATATCAACACTATAGAGGACAGTTCCACTGCTCCTGAACCCAGTGCCTGGAGGCTTCAGACTCCTTAGGATGACATCCAGTACTGGTCATGGTGTGGCTGCTCCAGAGGACAGCATTCTATTGGCAATGCTTTACAATAAAAATACAAGCTGTTTGCAGAGATGCCACAAAACCATAATTAAATGCAAGGACTTTTCAAGAACATAAATTCAACCATTTTCAATGACCCATGTCTGTATATACTTTCAAGGCCATTGTTTCCTGTTCAAACTCAAATTTATGCAGATGAAAAATGTATTGGGTTCTTGAATCTTTACATGTTTGGACATAGTAGTTAGCATAGCCTCAACTAAAGTAAAAAAATATGGTTGAGCAATAGTACTGTACCCTTCTGGAGTGCAAAACACCACCCATACTATCAGTGACATTACACAGAGGTTGAGAAGTCATTTTGTTTCATAAAAGCTTTTCACATGGATTTTATTTTTTAGTTGTAAAAACTTATTACTCCTTAATGAAATGAAAGTAAACAAACATCATATATTGCAAATTTCCCACTTGTGAGACTAACAAAGGGTTAAGATATCTTTTCTTAAATTGTCAAACCATGTCACCAATCAAGTAGGTTTGCTAATACAAACATATTGCTTAACTTAAACTGGCACATTACCTCAGTGTGTTGGTGGAGATGGCGACTATGCCCTCAGGACACTGCTCTGAGGCGAATCCTGAGGCGTATTCCAGTGTCTCATAGGACAGTGGCGTCAGATGGAAACGAGACTGGTATGAGTAGCTCAGCCATGAACGACTAGACATGGCCAGCACCTGGACGGATATACGCCAATGACATGTCACAGACAGATACACACACAGACACAGTCACAACGTTTGAGCATTCAGTATTTATATTACGCAAATGTTCACACTTACAGCCTCTTGGCCCTGCATTCGAACTCTAAATAGCTTGACAGGCCGGGAGCCCAGGTAGCGGGTGCGAGTATCAGACAGGTCTCCGGTTACAGGGTCCAGCACAGTACGCAGCAAAACGCCATTCTGTCGGACACAGAATGATTTACTACATTCAGTACAGATAACCAAGCAGAAGGGTGAAAAACATTCATGAGAAAACCTTTAGCTGGATGGGGGTAAGCAGAACTATAAATGGTGCACTGTCTGTTACCTGCAAGCCAATGTTGAGGTAGAGGAAGCCGATGGTGCCTTTCTCTCCCAGCTCGTCTTGTTTCTCCACACCTCCCATTTCCACTATACACAGGGACTCTGGCTGTGCAGGCAGAGCTTGCATACTAAGTGGCTGCAGACAATCCTACACACAAGAAAGCCAATGGAGTGAGTGAGCATGTGTATTTAACCACAGAGAAACACACACAATCAGAGCATTTCAAACCACACAAAATTAGTCATGTTCCTTACTCAAGCACAGATGACGGAGATAACATACCGAGGGGTCCAGGGAGATAATGCGCACTGTGTTGTCAACCAGGCCCACAGCCAGGAAGCGTGAGCGCTGTTCGCCTGGAGGGACATTCGCAAGGCTCATACACACCACATCCGCAGACATCTCTTTCCTCTCTGTGTATTCATTCAACTGACCCGACTGCAGTGAAAGAATTAATAAAGAGAGATGGAACAATGGTTATTTCACACAAACTATATGGCCAAAAGTTATGGACATCACACCTATGAGTTTCTGGGACAACCTATTCCAAAACCTATTCCTCTTTTAAAGTCTTTGTATGCCTGTAAACAATGGATGTGGTCTAAACACCTTAATCACACATCAGTCCATAACTGCTTTAGTTGAGCCAATCTTTTTTAGTTTGCTTCTTTAGTTTTGTCCTGGAGCTTTTAGTTAACATTGTGCAACATGTACGCCAAAATTCTCCGAGTCATTTCAAATCATGTCAACAGGTTCACTAATATTGAGAAACCTCGTTTAACTGTGTATCAATATTACCTATGAACATAGACAAAAGGTACAGTAGGAATTTCTGTTGTGCATAAAATATGTAAAAAGTACGAATGACAAAGTGGTAGTTGAAGCCTGAATTTGAAAGCTGTTGACTCATTATGATTAGAATTAGATTTTATACTTTAAAATAATATGCTGTGAAAACAGAAAAGCAGAAATGTATTCTCTGCTGCAGACATACTGGGTCCATCTCAAAGTATACCAGCTCTCCCCCGGTCAAAGCAATGACGACCTGTCGCTGGTTGACAGCACAGCGCACAATAGTCTTCTTTCCTGGAGTCTTCCACTCATTCACTCGTTTATCTGCTCGAATGTGGCGAATGCCATCTGGGTACACCTAGAAAGTAAGAGCACAGAGAGGGGGTTACTGAGAGCAAAAGAAATAACTATTTTTGTAGTCAACATTACCTGCAATGCTAGGCATATCCAATTCCTACCTACTACACATATTACATAACTTCTAGGCTTGGTTGCATGATTTTGTTCACAAATAAAGTTCAGTTGCCTACTGATTGGTGCAAAAAGGTTCAGGAGCAACTTATTAATTAGAACAAAAACAATCCGCTCCTACTTTGTTTTCCTGTGAAACAACTGCCTTTTAATAGGTACAGGATGCTTGAAAGTCTGTGGTCTTTTGACCACTGAGAGCTACAGAAGAGTTGTTTCTTTTCAATGTTCAATAATACAGATGACTGAACCTGCACAACACACTGAAAAAATTGTCATTTACTTTTGAAATGTTTACATATATTTCATCACTTAGATTGTCCCATTGTAAATATTAGAACCGGTGATTATGTCCACCAGCTTCTCTAATTCTGCATCATTTGTATTCCAAATGACACATGGCCTCTCTTATTAACGTCACTAAAACCAGTTGTCTCATTTCAAATTAACTACAGTACTGCCGTACAAAAGCAAAAGACCGTAACATCAATTTTGGGCGAAAATGAGTTATTACCATTTTTGGAACAATGGACATCAGTTTTATCAT
>JBBJLR010000019.1:13998671-14010474 GCA_037577145.1 Brachypetersius gabonensis
TAGTACATGTTTTCTCGAGTCATACAGGGCGGCTAGCTGCTGCCAATCTGACTCTCCACTCACTGACAGAAAACAACACGGCGAGAGGAAAACATTTACACCAAGCTCATAAACAAACCCAGCAGATACAACCTAGATCGCTCCTTACCTTCTCTTGAAACCTAGTCAAAATCCATGGACAACAACATTCACTGAGAAGACAATTCATTGTTTAAATCCATCACGAGTTTTTAGCCCATTCACTTTAAAATAACGTCCAAATTTAAAGTCCCAACGCTCAATAAATTATAAGTTACGGTGTTTTGCCTTTGTATGACCCAGAAAATGCAAAAGCAGAATACAGTAAATTTCGAATAAGGGTCAAAAATCAAGTTTGAGCTTAATTTTTTTTTTTATGTAGATAAATGTATTCATTATGACTACTACCTGGCAAATGTTCAGAATCCTACCGATCATACAGTTGGCTGGACAACAAAAAAACTTTAGTCATTTTTCTCAGTTTCACACTCTGGGAAGTTAAGGTCTTTTGCCTTTGTAGGAGAGAGTAGACTACTTTCAATCATTCAATCTTTCCAACTGATTGATAACAGTTCAGTTTTTGTTCTCAGTACCTTATTTTGTTCTGACAGTAAGGGAACCATGATGCCTTCTAAAGAAAGCATGAGCTTGTGTTTTTGTGCTCTTTGCACAGACAACTGTGGCATTGATGTAATCCTAACACAGACTTAGCACAGCTCTTCAGAACCAGCATGAAAAAGACACCGAACCTCAGGTCTTAGAGCCCTGCTTGGAAAATGGTACAGCAGCTGAGTGGGTGGATGGTTGACATGCTTAGGGTGTGGTAAGACTCTTGTCTGAACAAGCTTTAGGGTTGACAGCAAAGTTGAAAACTTGGACAGTGTCTGAAAGGACTAACATTACTTACTTGGACCAGAGCATCTTCCCCCAACAGAGAACAGGACAAAGTGGGGGTGGTACCCAAGAAACCTGAGTCTGTCACTTCTTCAACTGTTTCCCCAATAGACAGCACCAATGTGGCATTAACGAAGGACACAATGATGTAGGCATCAAACTCATCTGTGAAATAAACGGATGTTGGTTAATTTGCTCCACAGAAAGAAGGAAACAGTGATGTCTTTCAAAACCAGTACAAACCATTTTAACGGAAACAAATGACCAATGCTTCTGCTTAACGCTGCATAAAGAGACTAAATGTAAAACTGTTTATACACAGCCACCTCACAGGTTAAAATTAAGCCCAAGCTAAAAAAAAAAAAATGCTTTGTAAAATGTAGGTGAGATCACAGCGTGTATTACTAACACAGGCCTAAAGTTCCACAGAAAAGCCACATCAGAACTTAGACTGAAAGTAATTTCACAACTAAGTATCATCTGAAATGTGTGCAGGTCAGTGACTCTGCAGAATTTTTGACTCTTAGAAACTGAGCAAACAGAGATCACATGATTTCAAGGAACTGTTGCTGGCAAGGAATGGATTACCCACAATGCACTACACAGCACTCTACCTGCCAGCCAGTTGTTTGAACAAAAAAGTTAATGTTCATCAAGATCCTACTCACTGAACAGCTTACAAGTAAGAGCATGTCAAACTTTTTGAAAACTGAGGCCCTCTTCCCCATTAGCCCTATATACACAAAAACGATGTTTGGTCTAGCTGTTATACAGGTTTTTCCTGCACACCAAATCTACATGGCTTTCTAGATAAAAAAAAATCAACTAGAACTTCCCATGCAGCACATGTGTTACAAAGCCTAATTACTGCCATAGAGAGTTGACTAATCACTAATGTAAACATGCTCATCTATAGTTTTTATTCTTTTACAGATTCTCACAAAAAGTAGGAGTGGTGCAGACACTTAAAAGGCTCCTAGAGGATACAGTAATTACATCCTTCCATTAGAAATGTTTGATTTGTATTTTAATTTAAAATCAAATTAGAAGTCCTCCTAACAGAGAACCCCAAAAAAGCACACATACCTTCCACATGTCTCCTAACGGTCCAAACAGCATTTGGGTTACCAGGAAGTTCAGAGACGGCCATCTCTGAGACCTGAGGGTACAAACGCACAAATGTACATCAGGTCAAATGTGCATGTATGCAAAACCACAATGTGCCATAAAAATATGAAACCACAGATAGTTCTTAGAATCCTACCGACATCACATCAAAGACAAACATAGGTGCAACATCCTTTTATTGCAACTCACACACCTCCAACCCATGTCTAAGAACCCTCATGGTTGCTCTGGGTCCCCTTCCACATGCCACATACAGCTGAGGAGTGTCTTCGTTGGCCAAATCAGCAATCTGCAAGAACAGAAACGTGGGAAAGTTAAATAAGGAGAATAAGAATCTGACAGGGTAGAAGCAGAGGCACTCTGGCATGCAAAACACGTCTGTAAGCTATTCTTGTGTGTGTGTGGGTGTGTGGAGTGGGGGGCAACTGGTGGAACAAATAGCGGGTCTTTAGACCAAACCATTTTCACAGCAACAACCAGTAAATACTCAATGTAAGCTACTTCAGCATCACTTAAAGTAGTACTTGAATACTCACAATACAATACAGATTTAAAACATACAAGTTTTCATGCTCATAAAGACACAGGAAATGAGACTACACACTGCACAGGGCAACTTTTTTCAGTGATAACGCTACATTTGAAAATGCTGCAAGACGTCAGATTGACACCCGACTGCTTTTAATGAGGCCTTACTGCAGCTGGAGCCAGACAGCATCAGAAAGACTGTCAACACTTACATTATTCACCATCAATCTAGTTGCAAGCATTTTTTTTGGCTTCCCAGTTTACATAACTACAATCACTAATTTTTAATAGGTTGCGCACCGTACCTCTTCAAAACAAAAACTGTAGCCAGAAAGTACCCGATGTCAGGTTTCAAACGACATGCCAGCATACCCTTCTTTCTCGCTCTCACTCACCTGGCAGGACATAATGGGGGAAAGATTCTCCTGCTCATCCACAAGCACCAGGTTCTTGAGGGGTCGTGGCTGGAAGAAAAAAGTGTCTCCTTCCTCCAAAGGCATAGCAGACGAGAACTCCGGTTCATCATCATCATCTCCCAGGTGAGCAATCTGGTACAAGTAACTAACAAAGAAAGAGACGAGGTAAAGAGAGATATCTAGTTCTAGTAAGCACCAATGGTGTATGTGTTTGGGGTCGGGGTCAGAGAGTGGAGTTCAGTCAGAGGAGTTTTAGTTCTCCAATAACAGTCACAGACATCAAACACCCAGCACTTCAATAGTACAAAGTCCACATGCAGCGCACTTCCACAGTGCAGGTGGCTGTGGACAGCAAGCAAGAGACTACATAAGGGTAACCAAAACACCACAATTTAAATACAATTTGTCCTCATGCATTCTAGTTTCTTGGTGTCAACATGCCAAAATGATGACTGAACTGTCTTTTAAAACAAGTTGTTTACAGGAAAGGAATATTTACATAAACAGAAAAAAACATATTCCAAGCATTTTCCCTTTGTTTGAATTTTAAGACAGAATGTGTGTCGCAACTTACTGATTTCCAAACTCTGACGCCACAAATAAGAAACCAGTCTTCAGGACACACATGGCTGTGGCCACAGGAATGGTGTCGAAGTATTTCATTCTGATCTCCGTGACCTAGGAGGTAGTGAAAATGCTGTTTACATAGTAATTATATGCACTTAAAAATCACCTCAGGGCACTGCATAGTTTAAACAATCAAGTAACAAAACGAAACAATGCCAGCTTCTGATGTTTGTATACATGTGGCGAGTTACAGTAATTAGATGTTTGAAGCACCAATCAAAACTTCTGGGAATACATTTTTCCCTCCCTAACATCAGACCACACTGGTAGAAGCAGAAATGGCAACTTCGATAGCTCCAATTCAAGCATCATTATTCAGTGGACTCAGATCTCAGAGATTTGTGTTAGTATTCGCGCTACAGCCTTCTGCTCAACTTAACGGACATTCTTGTACTCACGTCCACTTTAACATCAACCAAACTGACATTATATAGATGAATTTCAGCAGTAATCAGGGGCTCACATTCTGTATATTTGGGGAAATTATGTGAGGCATCCTACATTATAATAGCTAAATGTGACCTGTGGAAGGAAGTTACATCAGGCCATATTCTCCTGTAATGCTCTCAACTCAACAAAAACCCCTTCCAAATATTAGTCTGCTAAATCTACACATGCATGCACCCGTTGGACCACGATGCCAAGAGAAACAGTTATGTTGCTGGTTACATTCAGATAAGGAATCGAGTCTGACTGTATTTTTGCTGACCTACATAGCATTGACAATAAAACCTATGATAAATCTGGTCAATTATTTGTTTTGCAATATAGCCCGATCAGCCAGAACACTAAATCCACATGCTTAATACGGTGTTGGTCCCACTTGCGTTGCCAAAACAACGAGTCAAGGCATGAACTACACACAACCTCGGAAGGTGTGCTGCGGGATCTGGCACCAAGACACTAGTGGCAAATAATTTAAGTTCTTCAAACTGCAAGGTGAGGCCTCCATCAATTAGACATGCAATCAGATCGAGGTATGGGCTATTTGGAGGGTGATATACTGAACTACACCCTCAAAGTATTCCTGAACAATACTTGCGCCTTTATCAGGCCGCATTTTCCGACTGAAAAGGGTCATTTTCATTAGGGAAATAGCCTCTTTCCCATGAAGGATTGTACTCTGCAACAATCTTTAGGTAGGTAGTACAAATCAAAGTGTCGTCTGTATGAATGCAAGCATTCATGGCTTCCCAGCAGGGCATTGGCTAGAGCACCTAACTGCCTCTGCCGTCTGGTGACATGACGCACACAGATGATCATGTTCATGTGCCCATTGCAGGCACTTTAGGTGTAGGACAAAGGTAAAGATGGGCAACAAGCAGCAATGCAGAGTTCTGACAGTTTTGTCAATGCCAGCTTTTTCAGCAATTTGTGCTACAGCAGCTCTTCTGTGGGGTCTTTTAGGGACACCCTAAAAGACCTGACATTTTGAAAATGCTCAGACAAGGTCATATTTTTAAGCAATTTCCTCCGGGATAAATAAATCCTGATTTCCATCCCAATTGACAGGTACCACTGTAATTTTTCTTCTCCAACTTAAATGATGTAGCAGACAGAAGCAGACAGAAAGTAACAGAGTTTTAGGTGGAAAACAAACATAAAAAGACAACTTATATCATTGTACAGTTAGATATTACATTTAGTACCAACATTCATATTACTGCTACCTACGTCATGCAAAATCCCAAGAGGCTCCTCTGTCACCGTATCTAATAAGCAGTATATTTCTGAACACTGGTTTGAGTATATTAAAACAACTTGAGTGCTAAAAGCACCCCCTGGTGGAGTATATTCAGATGCTTTTTGTAGAAAGAAAAAAATCCCATCACTGCTACTTGTAAATGAATCCTCTTTCAGAATCTGTGTAATAGCAAGTATATAAGCCTAAGTTAGTGTGTCGAATCATATCTGCCTTCTTCTGATATATACACTAATTCAGTTTGAAAATACCTCAACAATAATACATGGCAATATGCCAGTGACATGTTGAACAATAAATAAATATAAAAAAATAAATTTTAACATTAATAAAAGACCATGGACCAGAAAATACTTGACAAAAGTTCAAAAGGGGTCAGCTTGCCTTTAAGATGACTAGATTCAATAAACACAAAACTGGCCCTAGATAAAGACATAAGCATGTCAGCATACAAACACTGACAATAAATGATTAATGCCTACACGCTGGCTAAAACTCTCACCATTTCCTCATCTGTTTCCAGGGTAACCTTGAAGATATCTCCTTGCTCGGTCTGGGCCAGGAAGAAGAACATGGACTTGGTCTTGTGTGTAGCAGAACAGACGAAGATCATGCCTCTTTCGGGATCATCCAGATCATTCTGTAACAGTACATAAACAAACAAGAAATGGAATGGATCCGTTCCAAACCATGACCACAAAATTCCAAGTCAAAACCAATTTCTATCATAAAAACACCGGGTAAAGCAACACAATCACATAGAATAGCTCTGATTGCGTTGCTGCCAGTAAGTAGAGGTTTCAACATCAGTTCACATATCAGAAGTCTTAAAATGTCTTCAGGAATTGTCAGAGAAGAGACATGAAAACTTCATCATTTTAACTGGAAGTTGCTTAAGATAAGTTGCAACTATAATCCTGGACCTATGCTTCAGTACCACCCAAATACTTACCCTCCTGCGTGGAATTGGGCAGCGGATATCTGGCTGATCTCCAAAGTTCTTGTAAGTGATGTAATTCTCTGAGCAAATGAGCACTCCACTGGGGCCATCAGAGCCACCTGGGACTGTATTACACAGACACAAAGTAGGATCAGACATGGTTCAAAATGTAAAGCACCAACTGTAAGCATTAAGCCACTTTAAAGTATTACTATGTTAAGCAAAAACAAAGTAATAAATACAGCATACACAAGCACCATTCCCTCCAAGATTCCTCCTAAAGAGGATGCATTTTGGAGCACTTGATGCTCATAGCTTTCATCAAAAAAGGGAAGTGACCAGTTGTCATTGTGGGTAAGCTGGGATCAGATAGTATAATGTTCTCTCCACCATCATTCAGAGAAGAGACATGAAAATACTCATCATTTCTCCATCACTGCCACAATATTGCCAAGAGACACACAAAAAACTGAAACACTGACCATGTGCTTCAGCAAGACAAAACTAGGTCACACATACCTGTGATCAGGAAGTTGCCATGCTCCTCTAGAGCCTCGCTGTATTTGCGCACTACATGGTTGAGTCCCAGGTCCAACTCATAAAAGGTCAGAGTCTGCTGCGTGTTTGCTGCCGCCTCTCCAGTGGGATCGTTATCGGCTTCCTGTAAGTCAGTACAGTTCAAAATAAGACACAGGAATAACAATCATATCTTTCTGACAATGCCAAGTTCTGTAGAGGTGAAGTGATCAGAGGCTTTTACATTCGCTCCAGTGACTGATCAGAGAAGAGGTGGATTACAATACTGAAAGCCCCCTATGTCTCACCCCCAAAACAAACACTTCAGTAGCATCCTAACCTCATAGTCCATCTCAAGGCAGGCAAACATGGGGTTTTCAAAACCAACATCCACTCCCACCACATGGTAAACAAGTGTGTTGGCCTTGTGCGCTTCCAGAGGAGAGGAGATAGTGAGGCGAGCTGCAGCATCTCTGTTTAGGATATACACCAGCTTCTGCTTCTCAATGGCACCTATGATAGAAAGTAAGAAAAGATCAAAACCACAAACCTTATTTTAGGGATTCTATTTCTAACTCTTTCCAGACATTTTTTTTTGAGGAATTAATTACAGGAAAAATAACATGGCATTAATTGTTAAAACAATTAATGCCAGTTTCTCTGTGCAACCTTGCCCTGGACGCAGGTTTAACTGTGCTACCTTGCGCCAGACGCTGGTTTAACTGTGCCAGTTTAACTCTTGTTGATTACAGAACTGATTACACTAAGCTGATACTCCTGGTTAAAACGTATTTGCTATGCATCAAAAACTATTCCACTCAGGCTGAAAAAGGTTAAATAGGAAAACACAAACATGCAATAGAAACATTAGAGCAAAACACCGATGCTGAATATAGCACTGAATATTAAATTGTTGGTTTTACCAATCATAACAGCTCTGCCTTTGGGGTCCACAGCCAGGAATTGCCCAGGAACAATGCGCCGACAGCCGCTCTTACCAAAAGTCTCCTGGTGCACTTTTTCAAACATGTTCTTGGATGGTTGGTACTCAAGAATAACTATACGCCCCGAGTCACTGCCCACCACAATGTAGTCTTCAATTCAGAAACAGATACAAAAAAGAAACAAAAGAATTAACCACTCCATTCTGAAGATTAAATAATTCTATACGTCTTTGTCAAATGCTTCAACCTTCAGGAGTGCAAATCATGTACACAAAAAATTCTATCCAATCTGTTATCATAAATTGTATACAAAACTCAATTTCAAAAGACATTCTAACCTTTCGTTCCACCAGTGAGCCTGAAGGCCATGAGGGAGCGGATAATGCCGAACACCTCCATAGTGAGTAGCGTGTGGACCTTTCCTGTGTTGGCATCAGGTCGAAGCAGCTCCAGAATTTTCCCCCTAGAAACAACAATCTCTTGCAGCTTCGTGCCTAGAAGGAAGTGTGGCATCAGGTGAGATTTTGACAAACTACTTCTCACAATCTAGGCATGCGTTAGACCAGGGGTCATCAACGTGGTGCTCGCAGGCACCCGGATAACCCTAAGGACTCCAGTCATGAAGGGACGTGATCCAGCAAGTTTCGGTGATTTCCCTGCTCAGAAACACCTGGTTCACCTCATCAGTCAGGTTTAACGAATGTGTTTGAGGAGGGGAACCATCAAACTGTGCTGGGCAGCAGCCCTCCGGGACCAGAGTTTGAGACCCCTGGTCTAACATTTAATTCTATCCTGTTGCCATTCTTCTTTAATCACATTTGCGTTGATACAGATTTGAAAGTGACATTTTTAAAAAGCATTTAAAACATGTTTAATATACATTACGTTTAGATAAGTTTAGGTAAACTCTATTCTAGTGTATCAAACTAGCAGCCCTTAGTATGGCTCAATTCCTACGAAGTAGCTCTCAGTTTCAAAAAGGTTGGTGACGCCTGTGTTAGACTCTCATCTAGTGGGCACACAGTGTAAACAACGCGAAATTCGTCTGTGCATTTAACCCTTGACCAAGTCAAGCAGTGGTTGCTTATGATTGCAGGGGTAACTCCTTAACCACCAAGCCACCATATATTAATAATTATTCACACAGCTCTATGACCAGAACATTATATTTAAGAGTATGGTGTAATGGTAAAGAACTAGAAATTAATAAGATACCTGAGAAATTGCCGTGGATGGCATGAGTGATGCCAGTAGCCCGCTGTAAGGTAAGGTTGTACAGAAACATTGTGGATGTCTCTGGACCCCTTAGGCTCAGATGAAGAGAACTGTTGCTGCACCTAGAACCAAGATTTTAAAACCACAGTGAAAAACACAACAGGCTAATCATTCATGATTGCATGGGTGACTCCATTGCTGCCACGCAGATTGGCTACGGCTGGTATGCTAAGCTAAAAATAATACCACCTAAGACAACTCTCTACTCTTTTGAATTAACTGCTCGGTTTCTAATGTCTGTGATGTATAAAATGATCCATACACTCCCACTAAGACAATATAACTCCTACGGTGAACTCACTCGCTACTTAAATGAATGAGTTAGCTGCTAGCTACCAGGCTCCTTTAGCACATTAATGTAGCTCCACAGAAATTGATCTGTGCTTCAGCAAAGCAACTACAAAACATCATTTCCACAAGTACAACAAGAGAACTGGAGCCAGGGGCTTTAGAATTATTTCTACCGAAAGAGTAAAATTCCTGCAGGCCTCTGTTTACTCGGACAGTCTTTATTGGCCTGTGAGGCTAACAGAACTGTCTGATATAACTTATTTAGCGCCACAATGGCGCCGATTTATCGAACGTATTGTTGTCTGATTGATATGTGAGGTGTCTGATGGAAGTTTACCTATTCAGCAGTCAGGATGGTGCAGATTTGGTCAGGATGAGAAACTTTGTCTCTTTTCTCAGAGCTCCGGTATTTCAAACGCTGCTACAGGACAGCCGGGTCCTTCCGACTCACAGTCGAGCCTCACAGAGCTCCTGCCCTCCGCCTGTCGAGAAACAAAGGAAACGTAAAACGACTGTTTTACACAAAATTGCTTAAAATAAATGCAAGAAAAAACATTTAAAATTAAAATATGTAAATCAAATAAATGAACATACTTCATCCAGAACGTGGACACATAAAACCATACAATACATTTTTTTTTTTTTTTTTTTACAAAAAATGCAATTTAATTACATTTAACGGAATGAAATTACATTAAATTAATAAAACAAACCAGAACTGTATTTTTCAAAACTACATTTACACTTCTAAATATTCACTAAATAAGAGTACAATGAATTTCATTTCTGTAGGGAGAGTTTTTTTTAACTGTTTTCGGATGTTTGGGTGTTTTTTTCCCATCAGTTTAATGCAAAAGGAATACAAAAGGAATATGCCAGCAAACTATATTTGTTTATTTATTTTACATGTTTAAGTTTTACATCCTGCACACAGTAACAGTATTAGAGATGACAGTCATTAGAATGATACAGCAACAGAATTTTACATGTACATTACATTACATTACATTTATGTAAATGTACATAAATACATATTCTTAGCTTATCTAAGTTTACATATATATGTATTCACATATTTTTTCCAATATACATATATATATTCCTGAATTGTATAGTGTACACTTTATACTGTACTGTTAATATAGTTATTATTCTATTCTATTATTTTTTATTTTTGTTGCCCTTGTATTCTCCACTTTCTGCCATGATAATGCAAATTTACAGTATTCTTATTGTAGGAGGTGCAGTTACAGTAAAAAAAACAGGGGCCTACTATTTTGCACCTTACAATTATGTATATTTTACATTGTTAAATGAAGATCATAGTCATTATGAATAAATTCCAAAATGAAGCTACACATATTGTGAAATGTGTTTACAAAGTCAAAACAGTTTCTGCTAGTGAAGAAGAGTTTATTTCAATTGGCACTTTAAACTTACCCCACTTTCAATTTTCAAAACAGGTAAATTAAGCTGCAAAAACAGCCCATTTTCAATTGATTGTTTTTGTCATAAAATCCAGTATATTTAAAAACGCTCAACATGCATTCCATTTTCCACCATTGCACCTTTCTCTAAAAACTGCTCAGAGAGGGGCTGAGTTCAGGAACATTGTAGCTCAGGATTTTTTAACCCTGCTTCTGGAGGAACACTCCCCTGAACATTTGAGCATTTTCACTGTTCTCAACTGATCCAACTAATCGACTAACTAGTGAACGCCTTCTGAGCTGCTGTGGATGTGTTAAAGCAGGAATGTGCTGTTAAAGCACTTAAATGTGCAGGACAGAGTCAGGACAAGTATTCAAAACTGAATCATAAATTGTACCCACAGATACACACACACACACACACACACACACACACACACACACACACACACACACACACACACATCCATGAACTGAACTTCTTTCTCTCCTTACCCAATTCATATTGAAACGGTTCTGCCTTTAACTTACACCAGTACTGCCATTGTATTATTATCATTTATTAAATACGGCACAACTTCTGTCCTGTTGCTGCTATTATTTGCATAGTTCCACTGCTAGAATACAGAACATCTCATATTACTGTGTTTATTCAAATGTCATCTGCACTAAATGTTGTCTTATGCTCTTGTTTTGTTGCTCGTTCTTCTCATAACTCATTCTCCTGCTCCTTTTGCTCTCTGACTGATTACTTTGGTCAGTCCACACTTCTGTTCTGTTTATATAGCTGAAATGACAAAAACCTTGCTTGAATTCATTGGTATATTAACTATGTCTACTGAGTACACAGTGAAATAAACCTGTGTTCCTTAAGAGTGTAGTTACACAGTCATTAAATGTGCAAAATTGTTAAGACTGAGGTAGAAAGCAACAAAATAATAGCAGTCATTAAGGGCAGTGACAGGATAATAATGTGCAGCAAGTTTGTTAACTGGGAGAGGATGTAAATTATGTTATATATTTATATACGTGTGTGTGTGTGTGTGTGTGTGTGTGTGTGTGTGTGTGTGTGTGTGTGTGTGTGTGTGTGTGTGTGT
>JBBJLR010000019.1:14010574-14029440 GCA_037577145.1 Brachypetersius gabonensis
CCTGTAGTTAGAGAATGGAAGTCGCTTTGGATAAAAGCGTCTGATAAATGCCGTAAATGTAAATGTAAATGTAAATATTTCTGCAATAACGTACTCCAAACTGCTATCTGTGTTGGTAGATTTTGCTCAGCTATGTTGCTTATGTATAGTATTTATACCCAGCATTTACACCCAGCACAGTGCATATCATATTGAGTTTTTCAACAGATTTTTATTTAGATTTTATTTAGACTTTTTTTTTGATCATGTCTTCCTGTGTCCCCCTGTGTCTTTGCTGTCATTACACAAACACTTTCCTCTGGGTTTTCTGGTTCTGTTTCTGATTTATGGGCCTTGCTTTGTTCACTGGGGCACAGTCATACTAGAATAGAAAATGTTCTTCCCCAAACTGTGTCCACAAAGTTGACTTTTCTCTATTTAGCGCTTCCAGGACCAGGGCTGCTGATCCCTAGGACAGGCAGAAGAATACACAGGCCATGCCCACATGGCGGCGCCCTTGTACACGGGACTCATTTTTCGTCGTCTTATGGAATCAAGAGGAGGAGAGGAGGCTGAAGTAAATTAACCCACCGAGAAATCAGGGTTGCCTTGTCCTAAAGGTTGAGATCCTCCATCGCCACTGTGGAAAACTGCTCATGTCCCGTTACAGAGTCATCTCTCCGTTCAAATGAGGCCCAATAATCGATTAATGATCTATAGTGTTCGGATGGTGTAACCGTTGATTTCCCTTTAAAAATACAAAATCAGGCTGGTGTGATCATGTTCTGAGCTATCACACACATTGCAACAACACGGGAATATTTCCCAAAGAAGGACGTTTTTCCACACCACGCAAGATGCTTAAAGTTCTGTGCAGCTGGAGAACAGAAACAGTCCCGTTGGCCCACTCTCACTTTCAGAGGCAGAATCAGAAAAGTTCACTGATCCCAGAGGAAATTGCTTGTTATGATACACAAGGACACACAGTCACAGAGACAATAACAATATAAAATATATCTAAATAAGCAATAATAACAAATCTGTAGAAAAACCTTAATATGAAATACACAATCACACATGTTGGGTATAAATTCTATAGACAAGTAACTTACAGTTGAGTGAATTACTATTACCACAGATTGTGGTTAGTATGTTATTGCATGTATTACAGATGAATAGTACATAAGTAAAGTTGACATAACTAGTGATATTCACATAGTTAAACTATTGCACATAACAAGATATGGCACATATTAATAGTGTTTTAGTACCAGTTAAGTCCATTGCACAATATTGTACATGGCATGACTATTGCACATAAGATACTGGGCATAATGAAATGATTTAGCGCACATTTAGGAAACTTCACATTATATTGCACATGGTGGGACTACTGCACATAATAAGATATTGCAAGCAATAAAAAAAACTGCTTTTATTAAGAATACGTCACAGTACTGCACATTCTAAGACTATTGTACATAGTAAGATATTGCACAAAAGAAGATATCGTACATAATAAGATACTGGCCACAATTATAATGTTTTAGCACTAGAAAACATAATTGCATAATATTGCACATGGCAAGACAATTGCTCATAATAAGAAACTGCACACAATGACATGATTATGTGCAATGTTATCCTCCATGAGTTGTGTAGTTAATGCGAAATCCTGCTCGGAGAAATCCTGTGTGAGTGTAAACGCGTACCCGGGGTGAGTGAAATCAGTGCCCTATCACAGAGCTCGGTGGTCTCTCACGAAGACCCTCCGTTCAGAGTGCATCATGGGAGCTGTAGTTTCAGCTCAAGGCGTGTTTGCCAGTTAGATGTTTTTAACATTTTTGAAATGTGATGCTGTCGCGGTGTAGAATTAGACATACTTTAGGGCGTGTTTTCCTATCGCTGCTTCCACTTCAGTAACAGTTTCGTGGATGTGGACAGTGGAATGAGCCGTGATGAACTGCATTTCCCAGAAGGCCCCTCGGTGAGTTTGGGAATGCAGGGTGAGGGGTATCTTTTTCGGGGGTGCAGTAAAAGCAGTCCTGTCTGTTTTTTTCTGGCTTGCAATGAGTCCAAATCGTGTTAGAGGCCACCACACACACCTTCTGCCTGTCAGGAGACAGTAGGGCAGACGCGAAGACACGAGTCCTCATCACATCTGGACGCAGAGACCAAGCAGAGCCTGCTGGACACAAACCCTCGCTTCACCAGCTGAGGGGCCATGTGAACGTTCACACTGCAGCTGATCGTCCAGAGTGAGACAGGAGTGATGACACACGGAGGATGGGAGATGACGAGCTTCTCCGATTTCTGAGCTCAGCTCAGCACTTACACTCCCCGGTTTTAGACCGTATTTGATGAAAAGGCAAGACCTGTGCATCCTGGACACGGATTGCAAGGTAAGAAAACGATTAAATGAATTACTGAGCACTATTCTTACTGATTGACACAGTAAACTTGTGAACAGGTCTCCTTCCATTGACTGTTATTCTTTTTTAACTTATTTTTTAAACATTGGGACAAACCGTTTCTCTGTGCATTGTGTACAGGATGCGGTCCTCCATGCAAAAGACTCTGCTTGCCCCTTTGTATCTCCCCGGTGTAATTTATGTGGGGGTCTCGGGCCCTGAACTCCTGCCAGTGTGCCAGCGTTGCTAAGAGACAGCGGGGCTGCAGCAGGAGAGAGGGGATTTGCATGGGACTGAAGTGGAGGGCTTCATCATTATCAACCATTTCTGAGCACGCTTCTCTTTACCTTTCTCTTTAATTCTTTCTTTCTTTCTTTCCTTCTTTCCCGCCTGCTTGCTGGATTGCACACTTTCTCCCTCTCTCTTCCACTTTATTTGTTTCTCTCTCTTCCTTTCTTTCTCTTTCCCTCTCTCTTTTTCCCTGTTTCTTTCCCCCTCTCCCTCTTTCCCTCTTCTTCTGTCTCTCCCTCTCTTTCTCCCTCTCTCTTTTGTCTCCTTTTCACCTCCTTCTCTCTCTCCCTCACTCTTTCTTTCTTTTTTCTTTCTTTCTCTTTTCCCCCTCTGCCTTTATCTTACTTTCTGTACCTCACTCTCTTTCTCCTTTCTTTCTTTCATACCTCGCTCTCTTTCTGTTTTTTTTTTCTTTCTTCATTCCCGCTTTCTTTCTCCCAGACTTCTCGCAACCATTTCATTTTCTTATCTCTTTGTCTGTCTTCCTATTTCTCTCTATCACGCTCATGCATGATCCTGCAATCAGATATTCTCTCTCATCAGTTAGGGACCTTGTTGATAAGCTTGTTACGAGACATGTTCTCTACATGGATTTCTCAGTTGCCATTCGCTGTGGAGAATGTAGGTTCATACGTTTTGTACTTGAGTAATTTGAGACTGTGTCTTTTCCTCATATCAGTGAAGTTTGGGTAATGCAGTTGATGAATGATCGTTTTTTAAAAAGCGTTGATTCATTTTTCCATTCAGGTTCTGCTGAAGTTGGTTTCACTGTTGCATTTGATAATAAAACTTATCGCCCGTATTACAGCCCAGCTACCCACATGGGTTGCAGTATGGGATTGGAACACTTCTCATTTTCCTTGCTGCTGTAGAAAAGAGAGAGATTTTTGCGAGACTACTGTGTCCTCTCACATTTCATTACTGTGCCACATCGCATAAGCACTGGCATTGGCATGTTTTATCTCCATTTTATCTAACAATGACAGCTAAGTTTGTTATTCCACAATCACGTTCACACATGTTGTAGCTAATTAAAATCTCTGTCAAAGCTTTTAGGCCAAGCTTTGAGTAGTGCAACAACAGCCTGGTCAGTTTTTTGGTACAAGATGATTTCCACTAAATAGTAGCAGTTTTACTTTCCTTATTGATGTGAAACTGTCATGAAAGGGGCTCCTGATGGTAGATTCAAAAGATTCAAAATTGCTTTTGTTTTTTTTTCTTTTACATTTCAACATGTTCCAGATGGAAAGCAACGACCATCGACCAGCACTACACACACAGCACTCAGCAAGCATGTATTCTGGAGATGAATTACCATTGATTTTATTTGACATACATTTGTCTTTACCTAATTAGCTTCAGCCACTCCAAGTGATATAAAGTAAAATAGAAATCGCCGTTGGGATTAATTGCATGACTTGAGCAATGCTGACGCCTTCCAGCCCATGAAAAGATAAATGAGATACAGTGTAGACAAGTGCAGTCAAACTGAATCTGTTTTGCGGCTTTCTGCCACCATTGACCCGTGGAGCTGAGGGCCCGGCTCTCAAGTGAAGCATTCCATTGGAAGGCCGGACCCACAAAATGGAATATCTCCCAAAGGCACAGTAGAGGAGCATCTATTTCCTGCCACACTGCTGGGAAATTATGCACAATGCATGTAATGTGGTGCTGTGCTGAAACCATGCTATGAATAAATCAGTACAACTATTAGCAACTCAGACGGCCATATGTATCTGTAACTGTCTTCCAGTAGAATGAGTAAAAATAGACATTTTTTTGGTTTTCAGAATGAGCGTTTGCCAGTTCAGTTTGACTGTGGTTCATCAACTCTTTCTGTAACTAGGCTAATGCAGCACCTGGGGAGTGGAAAGTGGCAGCAGAAGTCCTACAGACTTAACTAGGTTAACTCCTCTCTCAAATGCAGGGGGCCGTCAAGGAGCCATTTATGAGAGCTCATAAAACTAGGTTACTCTGCAGGGTGCGTTCTTCTATCAGGGACTCAAATACGCCAGCTCACAGCGGCAGGGTTACTTGAGATCCATTTGTCTCAGCATAAGCAGCTCCGGCCAGAAAAAATGATTTTTATTGATCATTTGAACAGAATCGCCTGCTTCGTTTGGACTTCACCTTCATGTCAGTCGGATGTCGAATAGGGCGTGTCATGCTGCAGAGAAATGTATGTGGGTCTGTCTGTTTGTGTCTGAGTGTCCTTACGCATTCACGGACCGACTCTCTGCCTAAACTGGCGCCCAGAACCAAACAGATGGGAGACTGTTTCTTGGCAAAGAAGCTCATCACATCATCTTGTGGAAAATTTGATGGCTCTGTATAATCAAGCTTATGATCCCATAAGTAACAAGTTTCTGGCGTGAGCTCTACTCAGACTAAAGCTGGGACACAATAGACCATCCCCACACACACTCATTGTAGGTGATTATGAACTTGCAATGAGATAGAATCCAGGACCCCTCACCTCATTTGTTAATTGTGCGGTAATCCATATTAAAAACCTTTCCGACACATTATTTTAAGGGTCCAGGATTGGCTATGGTTTTTAATATGCAATCAATAATTAGCCAGCTTAGTTTGAATTTAGTCAATCTGTGCTATGATTGAATGACGTCAAATAGGGGTCACTAATCTTATCCACTGAGGGCCAATGGGGCGTCCAAATCGAGCAGGTGCTCACCTGATTCTATTTGTTTAATCAGTTGGTCTCACTCTTCAAACAGTTGGTTATTTAGATGAGGTGAGATCCTGCTTGGTTGGAATGCAAAACTGCAGTCACACTGCACTAATGTAAACAGCGTGAAGCCGCTGAGTACACACTTGCTGCATTTGAATGCTGTTGGTACACCTTTAGCCGCTTCATCTGAAGGGCTTGCATATTCATATGTTCGGCATACACACCAGTCTATGCTTCATTTTATGCCATTTGTTTTGTCTGCATAGAGCAAATAAAAATACTAGTTGGCTAATAAATATCGTCCCCAAAAAAATCAGGTGTCCTTCGACGAGGCTGCACCAGAATTTGAATTAAAATTCACGATTCATTAATGGTTTCCGCTCAGTGGTTTTATTCTGAATCTTGTGAACCGCAGGAGTTAGTCTTCTTCAGATGCATGTGCTGTTAAGTCTGTCTGGAGGTGAATTGAGCGTTAAATGTGTCAGCATGGGGTCATATAGCACGCCTTTCTGGTGCCCTCATGCCCCTGGTTTCCTCTGGATCGATGGGCTCTGCGACAGACCTTGGCACCTGCTCCCAATCCAAGAGGATCTGAGAGAGTTCCTGCTGCATAAAAGGGAAGCTGTAGACTTTGATGAAAGAGTGGTAGCTCAGACTGTGTGAGCTATAAAAAATATAAGAGGAGGAACTGCAGTAACTGTGGAGAAAACTGACTAGGGAGCAGCAGGTAGAAGAGAGAGGTAGATGGATAGAGAGACACTACTACAGGTTGGGACACTGGCCTAATTAAATGAAATGCTGGAGAGGAATCTTGTAAGACTTTAGTAATTCTGGAAACACATACAAAATGTCACTTGAAAAAAGAGCGCCAGAGGCATTTCAGTGGAGAATTACTGTATGTAGGTAAGACTTATTCCTCTAGACCAGCTTATTAAATTCCTAGACACTTGATTAAAAAAAAACCCAACAATTTATTTCAGTGAAGGGTTTATTGCTCTCTAGAGGTGTGAGCATAAATGCTTATCTACTTTAGTAAGGTGGGTAGAGAAAAATACTACACACACAAACATTTTTAGCTGTATTTATTTAATGCAACTGAATTAACAGAATCTCTAAGATAATGGATCACTTTCAACCTAAAAATACTTTTAAAAACAGGCGTTATCAATCCCTAGGAGCACACCTATGTCTGTAATTAAGAAGTGGAAAGTGGTAAAAATGGTTTTATTGGACAAAAAATGTATTCTATATGTCATAAGGAGTATTATGATTGAAATCTATGAATATTTGTGTTTAAGAATTTAATATTTTTTTAAATCTGGAGAGACAACCGTTATGAGCTTACTATACTAGAGTCTCTTCATTATGCTGCAGCAGAGGGTCCTACAGTAAGCTTTTGGCCAAGATTTTTCTTGGGTTTTCTCTGTGTTCCTGTCTTATATATTTCTGCCTCAATATTTAAGTGCCTATCGGCATTTCTAGCCTGGTCCTGCAGTAGCTAGAAATGGCGATAAGTGTAAAGAGAGCTTTGATCATCCTGATCCACCTGTTGAGAGAACAAAAGCTCAGATGGCCCGATCTGGAATTTGGCCCTGTATGTCGTCATTCTAGGAAAGGTTACCTCCCCTTTCTCATGCTTTGACCGCCCAGAGAATTTCGGCCCCTCCCCTAAAAAATTTGTTTCACCGACTGTCAATGCTATGTGTGAGAGACCACTGTGGCCTGTAGAGACATCATGCCTTGCAGCTCTCCTTGGCTCAGCTACAAACCTTTAACAAGTAAGTCAACTTAACTCTATATCCTTCTGAGACCCGGCCCATTCATTTATGTCCTTTATAGTGGACCTTTTGTTCACCTGTATCTTTCTTAAGTATTTGGAGTTACCCCAAGCCCTATAGTATTCTGTAGAGGACATCCTGGACTTTGCAGTGATGTGTCATGTGTTGGGTTTGCATGCTGGGAACAAGGATTGCGATGGCAAGACATACATGAGGTTCACCAAATGCAAGATGTTCCTCTTTTTAACCAAAAATAAAATATGCTTCGAGGACTATCACTTCTAAAATATCCAGAGGATGTTCTTTTCCTTATAATTCACTGTTGAACTAAATACATGTTTTCGATCAAATTGAATGTGTTCTTGGGTTAATATCACCTTTTTCATTTTCTAAATTCAGTTCAATTTTTCACACGGAAATCATCCTGTTGTCCTCTGCAGTGGACAGGCTGGGAAATTAAAAAATATATATATTCAAAGAAATTTAAATAAGATGTAAGGTGTTTTATTAGGCCCAAATAGATAGAAAATCACACAAAAAATAAATTGTAAGACACTTTTTGTCTTTGGTTCTCAGAAGGATATTATTTTGTTGCTTTGCTGTATATGATTACCTAGCTTTTTTCCTTAGAATGTAAAAACGCTAACAGCTAACAGCCCAGTTAGCAGGATACTGTCGTAAATGTAAAGGTAGATAAAGGGCTGCACAATATATCGCAAATTTACCGCCATCGCGATATCAACATGCGCAATATACAAAAATATACATATCGCATTTATTGACTGAACTGCAATAAATGGTGTTTTTCCAAAGCTCTTCACCCAGTGCCACGAAAGGCAAAAAAATCACTGGGCTTCTGTGTTACTGTTATAGATTGTTCCCTTTGCAATCTTTTCTGGTTAAGAACTTACTATAATATAAATTATGTTTACATTTATTTAAGATTGTAAATTATTTTTAAAATTTTGTTTATGTAAATTCTTAATAAAAACATGTTGGAATGGAAATATTGCATTTCATTTTTTTTTCTGCATAGACTAGTCAGTGTCTGGAGTCTATGTTACCAGCAAATCCAAAGCAGAAAAACATTAACACTATAAAGGCTTAGTTTTTACTCACTCATCGCATGTGATATCGCCATCGCAACACTCAACAACATTATCGCATATCTCTTGTTTTCCTAATATCGTGCAGCCCTAGTAGATAGCATCCGGTATGTGTGTGAGTGGAATGTGAATACACACATCAACTCGAGTGTTGTACTTCTTTGTTATTTGGATAAGCATGTTGCTGTTAGTGTTATGGCGCACGCAATATCTGCCTTTCCCCTCATTGAAATAATTAGTGAGCACCTCTGCAAACCAGGGTGATCAGATGATAATGGGTCAAATTTGAGTTTTACAGCAACGGGGCTATAGGCACTGATCTCAACTGCTTGACTATCAAGGAAATGTTCCGAATCTCACTACAGACAAATACAACTGTCTTTTACCACCTTCTCCTCACCCCACCTCTCTCCTCCTCATTATCATTTAAGGCTACAGACACAGAAAGGGCACATCCTCTGGAATGAGACTGGCTCTAAGTGGTAGTAATATTACACTAAGGCTTAATTTCGGAAAGAAATTTCAGATACAGTATTTGGGCACCACTAAGACTTATATAAAAGCACAAAAAATCAGCATGTCATGGGATCTTTGATTACGTTATCCATATAATGTTTCAAATTCACACATATATTTTTTTTATTAATCATTTTGTTGTCTGTCAGGACTTCCAGTGAGAGCAAGTCAGGCTAAGAAACAGCCTGCATACACTGGACTTAGTAACAAAGTAACAAAGTATTACAAAAAAAAAAAGTCCAGCCCTATCCCATACACGTCATGTAAATGAAATATAGAAAATATTCTTCTTTTTCATATTATTATTATTATTATTATTATTATTATTACTATTATTATGCTTTCCTGGATTTAGGCTAAAATGCTCAAAAAGCTGGTCCAGTCAACATAGATTGTCCTTAATTGTGTTTTGTCTTTTGTCAGACTTTTTAGCGACAGACTTTTTACAACCAGCTCCTGTGTCTGTAAGTCTCACCTAAGGGGGAAGTTGTAACACTCCTACCATGTTTGTCTGAATCGTTCAGGAACAAAGTTTGGTGATTTATTTATAGCATTGAAAGAGAGATTGCAGTTGTAAAAGTGACTTACTCAGATACTTTTAATATGATTAAACAAAAATGATATGTTTAATTGTGACCCGCTCTCCCCTTGCAAGCCTGTATTCAATTAAAGACGCCAAACATCATGTCCATAGTGACCTGTTCAATGTCTTAATTGAGGTTATTTTTGTAAAAGCCATTTGTGTCCACTTTAAGAGGAATTCCCTGTGAAGGAGAAAGACCATACAGTACAAAAACACATACAGAGGCACACATTTCAACACTCATTTCTGCACTTATTGAACTAGCAAGCCTTAAATCACAACTTCAGATATTGAGCCCACTGAATTCCTAACCTTCACTTTAATCTCAGCTGCTTGACTGAAAACTCTCAGTGAACGGGTTCCACCTGGCTTTGCTCTTGATAACTTGGCCCTCAGCACGGAAACTGTTATTCAAATTAGAATGAGATCATCCTCATGGAGTGTACAACTGAGTGGTGCAGGTGTATTGAACACATCTGTGTAAAAGTCTACAAATGCACATAAACTGACAGAGTGGTCAGAGCAATAGAACACAGAAATATGCAAGATGTGGCCATCAAAGATTTTAAAATGAATGAATTAGTAGAGCTTAAATCTTCTTTAAAGGAACGAGAAAATAGTACCTGCATTCTTTGCTAGCCCCATTATTTCTGCATTTGTTGATGCGGCAGGAAGAAGCTCTATATGAAAGTGGATAGGTGTATACTGGTCTTTTGGTCTGCTGTCTTTTTTCATCAAAATGGAAGAAAGTAAAGACTTGTATACACAAAGGATCTATTGGGGGTGCTGTAAATCGTTCCCCTTAAATTTCTTCCTTGTTTTCTAAACTCACATTGACTGCGGAGTAGGTGCATGTTCACAGTTGCACCATCAGGCCCAAAATATACCATCTGCTCTGCACTGCACTATTAATTATTAGGAGTCAATTACACAGGTCGGTACGTCAAAATCATCAGAGATAAGTTTATGTGGGTTTTGTAGTGCTTTTCATGCTGATTTCAAATTAGTGTTTAGTTTTTCCTGCACATACAGTTTTTATGAGGAAGCTAGTTATATATTGCATGATAGTTGGTATAATGATCATATAATAATCATATGCTGAGTGTTTTTGAAGAAACAGTGGTAGCTGACTGACCCTGATCATTATATCTATGCCACAGCGTCGCCTGTCTGACTTCACTCTGAAAATATTGAAACAGTTACTTGATTAGTGCCTGCGGTTTAATAAAAACCTCATGCAAGTCTATAGCAAATCTAATATTACTCATGATTCGAAAAGTTGATGTGTCTGAAAAAAACTGAGAGCAGATCTGAAATCAACATGAAAGACTGGTTTAGAAAAGTGTGTTGTGGTTCCTGATGATTTTACTTTTTTTTTTTTTGTTATTACTGTTCAGAAGATTGAATGACTGCATTCAGACTAATTTAATAACACTAATCGTTCAACAAGTTGATGCGAAAATTTATGGCCTCCATTTAGTTCATCTCTCTCTTTTCTGTGGATCAATCTGTATCTCTGTCCAGCAGAATGAATATTTCAGTCAGCTTGCACTTTATCCGCCTGATCACTTTTAAATTGTTTTTTATCTGAACAATCATCTCAGCACGTCGGACGCACTCATGTTTTGGGTTTATAATCAGGTTGTTTATTAGGTTATAGACAGTTTATACGTTGTAAACAAGCAGTTATAAACAAGTTATAAAGGTTGTCATACATTGATGAAGGCTCACTATTTGGCAAGATCTAGTGTTTTAATGGTAGCAGCAAGTTAACAAATACCTGATGAAGTAATCAGTTTAACATTCTGCCTAAGAAAGAAATAAGCTCAGTAACTAGCAGGATTTGAGATCTTGCCAAATGGTGAACCTGCATCAGTGTGAGACAACTGATTTTAACTTGTTTATAACTGTTTATTAATCATTTATTAACTGTCTACAACATAATTAACAAGCTGGATATAAATGATTTATAAACCCATTGTATGGGCAGCCTTATTGTGAAGTGGTACCGTTGTGTTTAATTCTTACATTTTGGTTACACTGTAAAATCCTACCATGGTAACTACTTTGTTTAATCCCTGAACATTTTGCAGCTTGCTATTTATTCTCAAAAGGTCTCTTTCTGTCTCTGGTGTCAATTTGAATGTCTAGTGTGCCGTGCACTTGTCCTGTCTTTGTGCAATCAATGCCAGTTAGAATGTCCAGCTCTATGAATAGAGATGAACACACATACACCTACAGACAGACACACACACACGCACATACACACACACACACACACACACGCACACAGTGCAGCAGTCTTTGGTCTCTGAGTGGAGACGGGGTGCTGAGTCAGACCCTTGGCCAGCTGCAGCTGTTAAAAGCTCTGGGAGTAGGCAGCAGATTTCTCGGGAGCCTATTTATACGAGGATAAGCAGCAGCGGCAGTCCTCCCGTTGGTGGAGGGCTTCAGATGAGCTTTATTACGAGTCCTCTAACACAGTACTTTGAGTTTTCTCAATACTTTCAACTTGCTTCTACTTACTTCTGAGTCATCTTCATGTGATATGTGACCATAAACATACAACGCAGCCCATAATTAACCAAAATGATGTCACATTTCTTTGTTGTGTGTCTCTGTTTAGTTTACACTGAATATGAAGTAAAACAGCAACAAGGGTAGAGTGCAGAATGTACACCCTCTTTTAGGGAAATGCTCAGTGAAGTACAGTCTCTCTTACATTTATGGTTATGTGTGTAACAATACATTGTTATGTGAGATCACAATGCACCGAGTGTATTGTGGACATGTGACAATGCATTGTGGAGGATACAAATTCTATGAATTATGTTTGATGGAGCTGCATTGTTTATAGTGTTAAACCAGTGCCAGTCAGAAGCCCCATCCAGCACATTCATGTCATATTAGAATCACCATCTATCTGTGGTCCAGCTTTAGCTTTTTTCAGTTGTACCAGAACTGAATATGGTGTTAACTATTAAATTCTAAATGTTGTGAGAATGCTGAATTGTTTTCAGTTTTGCTTTGTTGAACATATTGTGAGTGTAATGAACTGAACCAAATTGTGAGATAACTCTAATGGTACACCCCTGCTAATGGTGCTCCCATTGTGTGTCCCAAATTAGCAATTACTCATAATCAGTTTTTTAGTACTTGGTTGCAAAACCTTCATTCATATATTTCAGATTCATATTGTGCATAATTTGAACAGAAATGCCTATTAGAGGAATGATCCAATAGTAAATAATGCGGAATAAAAAGGCTTTACATTAACTACATTAACACCAACAGGGACTTTAATGACATTGCATTCAAATACACAGACTTTAATATAGAGTTGCTCTTCCCTGTGCTGTTATATCAGCTTCCTAATCTTCCTGGGAGCCTTTCCAAAAGATTTAGAAGTTTCTGTGGGAATTTGTGCCCTTTCATTCTGTACAGCATTTACGAGGGCAGGCACTGATGTTGGACGAGAAGGCCTGGCTAGTAATCTCCGTTCCAAAGGTGTTGGATGGGGTTGAGGTCAGTTTAGCATTTGGACACAGTCGTGCTAGAATAGAAAAGGTTTTTCCTCAAACTGTGTCCACAAAGTTGGAAGCATGGCATTGTCCAAAATGTCTTTGTATGCTGAAGCATTAAGACTGCCCTTCACTGAAAGAAGGGGCCTTGCCCAAACCATAAAAACCAGGTATATCCCAATGCTTTTGTCCATATAGTGTACATTAGATGTAAAGAATGCATTTGGCCTTCTATGAAGTTACCTCTTTTTCAGGACTAGTTTTTCAGGACTAGGTTGGATGATTGAGCTGTCCATTCAAGAACATTCTATCTTTTGGCTCCAGTAAAAAGAAACTCCATAGCTGATACCAAGTTTTGGACCCTTGCCCTGCTGCAGTTATCCAAATGTGGTTAGATGTTTCCTTGCTCTGCGGAATTTATCTTGCTGCTGTGAGCCAGTTCTGCTGGCAGCTATATATACATATGATTTATATATAAGATGATGCTTTGGCTTATGTGCATAACATTTATTTTCATCTTGTCGCTGTAAACAGCAGGTTAATCATCTTCTCATCTGTCCATAAAATGTAATTCCAGAAATCTACAGGCTTTTTGATATATTTACTACCACACCATAACATCTTGATGTAGTGCAGGCATATTCTTCTGTTTATTCTCTTTTAATCTGCTCCTAAATCCGAGACAGTGTTTTTCTTCATGACAACAAGTATTCCTTAGTCAGCCACTCCCGTGGTCTGCCAGATTGTTTGTTCTCTCGCCGATTGTTAATTTCACCACCATATTGCTGATTCTTAGAAACAGTTGCTTTTGACACAACTAATAAATGGCTGTTTATAATAGATTTTTCTGATCTGCATCCTCTTGGTCTACATTTCACAAGCGTAGGGTAATGTGCAGTTATAATTCTCCCTCTTACAGCACTGTACATTATATGGTACTATATAAAAATCATCCATTTAATCTGATTCTGAAACAAGAAAATCTGTTTCTTCCTCAGCGTCATTGCTAGGTGAAACATTGTTGTAGGGAGGGTATCTAAGCTTGCTGTGTGTTTAGTGAAGGTAGGTAGCGATGGTGATGAGAGGAGGTGAAATACAGTCGGCAAAAGTCACAACATCCCAATGAGAAAATTCTAGAAAGAACATTTCTGTCTTTTAATTGACACTATGATTAATCAAATGTGTTTAATGTGACCAGTGACATGAATGAGGTATAAAAGGTCAATTTAAATTCATGTTTAAATTATTTGGTGGATGCTCTTATCCAAAGCCACATAGTCCCTTCAAACCAGTAAGCCTACACTTAAAATTAAGAACTAGTAAATTAAGATTCTACCAGAGTTTGTGCTCTTCCAGGGCTCTATAAGATCACACTAACACACACAGAAGAAAATTTCTTTTTTGTTTTTAAGATCTAAGTGCATTTATTTTCAGCAGGTTCAGTGGTTTAGCAAGTATTGATCTGGTTTCCTGACTGCAGCTTCGGGTCCAGCAGTGTACGAGTGTGACAGTTCCCTTTCATGACATCTAGCCATGGATTTCTCACAGGCTCTTCAGAGACCTGCTGCAGTGGTCGGCCTTAATATGGTTGACTCAGGTTTACAGGTGCCCCCTAGCTACAGTCCCACTGGTTAGTTCTAGCTGGCTCTGTAGGGAGTCTCATGCTAAGGGGTCAGTGGCACAGAGAACAGTGTCTGAGTCAGTGCAGGGAAGCGTGGCTAACCAGTCATCCTTAGACCTCTTCTCACTGCTCCTGCTCTTTACCCTTATGGTTGACTCAGCGAGGGCTTTAGTTCAACCACAAACATGTGACGCACATGAATAAATGTGTTGTATCTTACAGCTAGAATCAGTCTGTCTGGATTAACCTTATCTACCAATGTTGCATATTTGCGTCTTGACATTCACGCTAGTGACATTCATTACAAGACACTCCATAAGGAAAAAGTAAACATTAGAAACATTAAAAAGTCTGTTACACTCTGGCCCATGTGGCTGGGTTCTAAAATAGATTTGACTATAGTTTTTTTACACAATCTACACAAAATGCTCAATAATGGGAAATTGAAAATATGTTCACACCTTTTGCTGTGAGATTTAAAATTGAGCTTAGGTGCATCGGATTTCCACTGATCAGCCTTGAGATGCTTCGGCAACTTGATTGGTAAATTCAGTTTATTGAACATGATTTGGAATGGCACACAATTGTATATATAAGGTCTCGTAGTTGACAGTGGATATCAGGGCAGTGGAAATCATTTCTTAACTAGAAAAAAAAAGAGTTAGTGTCTACTTTTAAATAACTAGGGTTTTTAATAGATGATCAATTGGTTTTTAAGGAGCATATTCAGTATGTTTAGGATTTTACTATAGAAATAAATCTTGTTTTTCTTTATGTGTGAAACAGAAATTGGTGGAGACAACCTTTTTTGCCTATTATGGACTATGGAGATTATTATGGAGATCATTATTACTATGGAGATACTATGGACTATTGTATATAAATGCATTGCACCATTGTCTTCACATGCTGGATAGTGTATACCATGGGGCACTGAGATTTATAACCCTTACGCATCATTGCATACTTTATTCTAAACTTAACTGGACATCTTTACATCTAAAACAGCTCAGTCATTGGTACGTATTTAATTCTAAAACTATTCTGGGTACTACTCCTTATTTATCCTGTATTTTAACAAGGAAACATGGAAGTTACAATCTTAGATCTATGGATGTTCTGCAATTTGTTGTCTCTAAAGTACAAACTGAATTGGGCAAGAAAGCTTCGGCACCTCACACTTGGAATGATTTACAATCTAAGCTTCAACTTCAAGCCATTGTTACACTGAAGCAGTTTAAAGCCATGGTGATGTCATTGCAGTTTACTTTGTCTGCATGCAAGTGTTTAATGTGAGAACATTTTTATGTATTCATTTAATGTATTGTTTGTTGTGGTCTTGCTGCTGCCCTCTTGGCCAGGTCTCTCTTGCAAAAGAGATTTAGAACCACTGGGTTCTAAAAGTTTAGAACCACTGGGAGCCTCCCTAGATTTGGCCGCCCAATCAAACTGAGTAATCTGGGAAGAAGGGCCTTGGTCAGACAGGTGACCAAGAACCCATTGGTCACTAAGGCAGAGCTCCAATGATCCCTTGTGGAGTTAGAACCTTTTATGGTAGAGTGGCCAGACGTAAGTCACTCCTCACTAAAAGGCACATGGCAGCCTGCTTGGAGTTTGCCAAAAAACACATTAAGGATCCGCAGACTGTAAGAAGCAAAATCCTCTGCTCTAATGAACCCAAAATAGAACTTTTTAACCTGAACTCTAAGCATCATCTTTGGAGAAAAACAGGCACTGCTCATCACCTGGCTAACACATTCCTACTGTGAAACATGGTGGTGGCTGCATCATCCTGTGAGAATGTTTTTATGCGGCAGGAACTGGGCGACTGATCCACATAGTGCTCTGGATTTGGTGTTGATTCAGCTTCCAACACAACAGTGACCTGAACACAGCCAAGATAACAAAGGAGTGGGGAAGAATAGGAGCGGTCGTTCAAGCTTTCCAGTTTGACCCAGAGTCTGATGGAGAAGCACCTGAAAAAGTTGAAACCCTGTGACTACAGCAGGACGTCTCCAAAAATAAAATGAACCCACTGGTTCTTCAGAGGCTCACGTGAATGAACTAAAAAAATACATTTGTGCTCATTTGTAGATCTAAGCACCGAGCAACTGCCATGCTTCACTCGTTTGCAAGCCATGATGTCTCTGGAGGAAAAAGTGGTCTCACACAATTGAAGTGACAGTTGGTGTAGCTCATTTTTTAGGGTAGGGGATGAAATTCTCTGGGCGGGCAAAGCATGTGAAGGGGAAAGTAAAATTCTAGATTGGGTCATCTGAGCTTTCACTCTCTCAATGACAGAGCAGGATCAAAGCACTCTTTACACCTATTGCCATTTCTAGCCACTGCAGGACCATAGACAGGCTAGGGGAAAACGTATTAATGTTAGAATATAAAGTGACATTTTCATGACATGGGACCTTTAATAATTTTACTGTAATAAAGTCTGTGTGCATTTGCATCTCCTCTCACCCTCCTATGCACAATTTCCAAAAGAACAGGGTGAAAAGTCTTAATTTAAGCTTTAATTTAAGCTTTTTAAGATTTAAGTTTTTTCCTTGAGTTCCTCTTATGCATCTGTGGGGGTTTTTTTTGGTAAGAAAAAAAGTCATGACCTCTCTTCACTGTATACAATTCAACAGGCTGGTTTTGTATGTGACTTCAAGACTGATATATGTTGTTCAGGTTTTATTCTGACTCATTCAAAAAAGTGCACACTGAAACACTTCTTATAATGTCAGTGTGGTGGAGAGACTATAGGCTAAATGGGTAGATACATGTAAATCCCCCAAAAAGTATTTAGGGAAGTTTAGTTTTAAATATTAGTTTTAATATAGGGACTGTTTGGACTAAGGAGTCTCCAATATGTTAATATATGTTTGTGGTTATTCATGATAAAGGCTCTTTAAATGTAATGTTTCAGTATATTTCAGGAAACCATGATTCCACATGAACTACAATAAAAGCATATCTTAAATATTGTATACAGATGTTCATTTTATGATAGTCACGGTTCTAACGTCTTGCTTCTAGCTGAAACTGAAGAAAGTAATGCATTTAATTTACCTGATTGAAATATTGTGATTTCTACAGAAATTACATATATTTATGTATATTTGGCGTTCAGTTTCCTTACATTTGGCCATAATTGTGTTGATATGATATTTTGATTATTGTAGAAATTAGGTACATACTTATTTACATGAACTTCTTGAAAAAAAGTATATAAAAGTATAAATTGCAGAATTTGTAACTGTACTTTTTTTTCCTTTCTTTCATTTTCTATTCTAACTCACGAACTCAACTTATGGTGCCTGATATTCTCAACGTCTGATGGGAGTATATGCACTACATTAAGGAACTTAAATCAGACTTCAGGCATAATTATTGCATTTCATTATCATGTCACGTCTCCTGTTTCAGAAATTATATCTTTTCTGTGCACACCATCTAAGTCTCAGTCCTACTGAAGGACTTCAGGCCATGTTCTCTTTGCTGATAAGTACAAAAGCCCGAATTCCTTTTAACCATTTTGTTTACATTTTTTGCTGCTCATTTGAATTCATGCCGTGTGCTGAGGACTTTAATTGCTAGATGGACAGGATCTAATTCTTCTTGCATTTGATAGTTAGGGATGGACCCACACCTTTCCAACATAACTCAGAACAGAGGCTCCATGTGCTTCCACACTACACACACTTCTCTTTCGGATAAAATATGTGAGGGAAAAAGCATACTATACTATAACATATATAATAAATTATCGCAAAATATGTTAGGGTGCCGAATGTGAAAGCTTGCAATATAGTCCCTGTGAGAGGCCTCTAACGGGCAATAATGCATCCAGCTTTAAAGGGTTTAATCCATTAAACATGAAATTAGATTAGGCCTTTGGGCCCAGCCGTTGAAAATGACTGTTTTATGATTAGATTAATCCGCTGCAGTGCGAGTGTGCGGCAGTGTGTCTGCAGAGTTAACTCTAAATCCACTGGACAGCCACAGCAAGGCTGCCCTCTCTCAGATCCACACTGAGAAACCCTCTGGGTCTACCTTATCCTCTCAGATTTATCTTGGATCTAGGATATCCTCTTTAAATCCATACTTTACAGGTTTGTCAGGGAAATTCCAGAAATTTCAGAAGATTCACAAGATTCCTATGATGAAAATATGATGTTTCTGTACGTAGATCATGTTAGTGATGGTAAAGCCAAAGAAATTGGATACTATTTTGCCTTGCAACACCCTAAATTATCTTCTCCACAATGGATGGATTTCGAAGCCTCATGTAAAAACTACACACACACACACACACACACACACACACACACATATATATATATATATATATATATATATATATATATATATACA
>JBBJLR010000019.1:14034052-14050208 GCA_037577145.1 Brachypetersius gabonensis
ATATATATATATATATATATATATATATATATATACATACACTGTTACAACTGTCAGTGGATTAAAATATTTAATCGCGATTAATCTCATGTTTGCCATTGTTAACTCGTGAAGTCTGTCCTAAACATACTGTTTTTAATACTCTTATCAACATAAGAGTAGACAAATGTCTTTGCTTTGTGCAGATTTGTGTTTATTAATGACAATCAGTACTGTCGACAACATTTTTTCAAAAAATAATCTTAAACATATACATATATACATGCATATACATGTATATTAATCCTGGGGAACAATTACAATTTTAATTGCAATTAATCACATGTTTTTCTGCGATCACATTGTTATGTAATGATTTATATATATAAATCATTCATTCAAAACTAGTGTATTGCACACCTTTCTTTTTAAAGTAACTGCTATATGAACAAAAGTGGAATAACACTTAAAAAAACACTTTAATCAGATTAGGGGCTTTTTAACAGCACTGTCCCTTTAACACAGCCACACACCTGCAGTTCAAATATTTTTGTAAATCTCAACTTTAACAATAATGTAATAAAATCAAATGTAAAGCCAAAGGTATTTGCCACTGCAGGGCATTCACATTTATCTAGCTTGTTACTGAAAAAGTGACTCCCCTCAGAGTCCAGAGCATGGGGGCGGAACTATAGCAGCTGCAAAGAGGGACCAGCTCCATAAGAAAGTGTATGTATCTGAATGAGTGTTATTAAAGTCACATTTGGTGTAATGGTCAGGCATCTTATATGGATAAAAGTATTGGGAGCGCTGTACGTGTCGGCTGGTTTTCTCAGGGGTCAGGCGTCCATTACTTTCTTCCATATTTAATAGTTCAACACTCGCATTTCTTCAGTGAAAGCACAGAACTTTCAAAATAAAAGGATTTTTAAAAACCTACGTTAACGCGCAATATAAACAATTGTCTGCATTAAGTAAATAATGTGTTAATGTGATAATAACGCGTTAACTTTCCCAGCTCTGATATTCCCTGTGTTGTGCCTCATTCAAAAAGCAGTCTAGTCTGACTCCTCAGTTAAATGGGTGGAACTAAACTGTAGTAGGATGAACAGGCAGACATATGCTCATAAAGAGTTTCGATTCAAAGTGGCCTGTTTTGCAGCTTAGTGGCCATTCATGGACTGTACAGACTGAGAAGTGAACAGTACATATAAACACATTCATTAAAAAGGCATGGGAATTGTCTTTGATGAAATGGGCTCTTAATTCAGTCAGAAATAGTTTTAAAAATGCTAAAATTCTGCTTGAATAAAGCATTTTTAAGTACTAATGGAAATATGACTACATTTAGGAAGACTGAATAAAGGACTCCACGAAAAGCCTATTTCTGTTTACTGCAGTGGCGGTAAAGCAGGTGTTTTTGGCAGAGAGAAGAATATTCCTTAGCAGCGTCTAGTCTTTAAAGGTTTGTTTGGAGTGCAAGGGCAAAATACAGAAACAGAGCTTTTACACATGTCTGCAGGGTTCCGTCTCGATTTATTTCAAGCAAACATTTTCAAAAAGCTTCACACCTTCAAAGGTGGAGGAGTGCACCAATCTCAGATGAGTGTTGTAGGACAGCCCAGCGGTAGCCAGGGGAAATGGCTAGTGGCTCTCCTCTCCCTATTGCATCTCCATGGTAGCTTTGATTGCCACCGCAATGCTTACGCCTACTCCCCAGGTTTTATTCACCCTTTCACGCAGAGGTACGGATCAGACCTGCAAAACAGGGAGGAGTGATGCGAAAGTGCTTTTATAACTGTGTGGGAGGCTGTGAAAAAAGCACTGTATGCATGTGTGTATGTCTGCATTTCTCTCTGTGAAATATGGGATATTAATGTGTTTCTAAGATAGGTGGAGTGTTTTGACTACGGATGAGAGGTCAGAACCACAGTGTGTATGTGTGGGTATGTATGTAGTGCATAAAAAACCCTCATAGACACGCACATGCACTTGTTTGCCAAGCCCCCAAAGTTATAGGGAGAGAGACAGCTGTTGGAGCGGCGTAGACAGAGCCAAGCCGGTCTGGTTCAGTGCTGTTTGTGTGTTTGTGTACTTGCTTCTGTCATTAGACCTGTTGACCAAAGCCAAATGAATCCCATCTCCTGTTGTTTATGCATCTCATGCTCTACGTGCTGGAGGCAGCGAGCGCAGCCAAACCAATTCGCCCGGCTGCCTCATGCGCCGACGCCTTTGTAAACGGCGAGTCTGTTGCCTCCAGTAATTGGATGAGGTGTACAGAAATATGGTGATTGATTTTTAGAAGATGAGGCTGGAATGTGAATGGAGGACCGTGGGCGTGTTACTTTGACAGCTGCTATGAGGGGGGATTGCGCATAATGTTTTCATTTTCTGTCGGGGTGGGTGTCAAACACAGCGTGTAGCTCTACACACTGGGCAAAACTGTCGGACACCCCTGCAGAGGCTGTGAAGCGGATGGGCCCGATGAATTCACATGCCGTGCGTACACTCAAGTGCAGACTGCACATGGGTTACATGCACGATGCAAGGCTTGTTATACATGCATGATGCGAGACTGTCTTACACCCCTCACCCTCTCTAATAATGCATGTGCATCTCGAGGATGAGCAGCAGCTTTAAGGAGGAAAAAATAACCCCCAAAGCCCGATGTGCAGACTAAAGCTTGCTGCTGGAGAAAATGTAATCTGGAATTCATTTTTCTAATTGGGAACAAAAGAGGGCATTATCCGAGCTTTAGCGGCTCACCCACGCATGCAATCACAGTGGCATGGTTTAATCTGGAACAGCAGCAGCAGCAGAAGCAGTGGTTTGGAGCTTGCTACTGGCTAGTCGAGCCACCTGTTTGGCTGACCCTTCAAAACGCCTGCGGGCCATCCCGCACCGGACTGCGAGCACCTCTGCGATAAAGCGGCAACACAGTCTTAACAGCTGTCCTTGTGTTATTCTGGTGAGCTAGGATTTCATATTATAATAATAATGTAACACTGTAGTAATAATATTACGGTGTACAAAAACATATTTATGAAAGTAAACTATTACAGTGTCCCCACAATGCCAGGAAAACAATTACGGCATTTATCAGACGCTTTTATCCAAAGCGACTTCCATTCCTTAACTACAGGGGACAGTCTCCCTGGAACAACTTGGGGTTAAGGGTCTTGCTCAGGGACCCAGTGGTGGCATGCTGAAGGTAGGATTCGAACCCATGACCTCTTGCACCAGAGGCACGTATCCTACCACTAGGCCACCACCATCCCAATTAGAAAACACAGTTAGATCCAAACAGCCACTTTTAAAGGAACAGTAGGACAAGAAATCTATCTGTCCACCTATCTATCCATCCATCTGTCCATCCGTCCATCCAGACCCCAGAACTATGCAGTGTCCTCAGACCAACACTGAAACAGAGAAAAACTCAGGGACTTTAAAAGTGACACGGTCATCAGACACCACCTTTGCCACAAGTCAGTTTGTAAACTTTCTGTCCTGTGTCTGCCCAAGCCAGCTGTAAATGCTAGTATTGTTCAGTGGAAAGGTGTACAGCAATGACACCTCAGCCACAAAGCTGTAGACCACCTAAACTCACAGAACCGCACTACACCGACTGTACAGAGTTCCAAACTGTCTCTGGAAGGAACAAACTGTCTCTGGTGATCAATGAGTGAGGAAAGTCATGGAATGGGTTTCCATTGAGCAGCTGCACACAAGCCTAAGATCACTATATGCTTTGCCATGTATATTCTGGATGGGAGTAAAGATTAGCACTTCTACTCCTGAGGTGGTTTGTGAATAAAGTGGCTGGCTGCAGTGTTCGGCTGTATGGAGAAGTTTTATTAATTTTTATAGCTCACAGTATGTCATTCTTTGTCGTAGACTACATCAGCAAGTCTGTACCACCTTAATAAAGAGCTGGATGAAGATTGGAGTGGGCTGAGGGATGTTTTTGGGGACAGCATTAGACTCAGAGCTCCAGTGCTAAATTAACAGTTTTCAGTCACATCTAGGCTGTTTGACTACATCTGTAGTTGTGAGTGCAGTTCATTTAGTTACAGTAGAAGTGGAAAGATCGCTGGTGTGCGATCAGAACCATCTGCTGGGTGTGGCTGTTTTGTTCTGTTCAGCCCTTCCCCAAAATGCACTGCTTTGGTCGACCTTCTGCTCAAGGACCAAAATATCTCTTTTCACTTTCTTTCATTGGATCAGACATCCAATCTCTTCATGTCGACAATGTGTGCTTCTCAGCAGCTGATGTAACCCTGTCTCAGTTCAGAACTATTATCTATTGAACCGCATAGATCTGGCCTTCGTGGTAACCATGGTAACCTGAGGTAGTCACTGGTGTAATTAAAGAGACCCTTTTTGCCTGCTGTGATACAGTAACAGTTCCAGCGCTGAAATGGATCTCTAAGACCTTTGTGAATGCACTAGAAGTGCATCTGTAGTGTTTTGTGTAGAGGGGGTTATTTGAGAAGCTGTGGATACACTGTTTCTGTTGCACCTTTTAGAGTTTTTCTCCATGTTAGTATGAAACCTCATTAGAATGAAATTTAAAGCAACAAAGTGCACAGCTGACAATGTTTTAATGTTGAGACTTTTGTCACAGATTTATTCTTTGAGTACTTTGATTTGAAAAAAGGATTTTTGTTCTGTAGCCTGCGGAAACATTTCTCGAGCTTGGTTTTGCCACTGGAAATAAGTGTGTGCCAGTTTTCCCATGCTGTAGTGAAGAGGGAATACTGATAGAGCTTCTTTTTTTTCCAGGCACCTTGCCATGGTGCTCCACATCTTTTTGGACGAACACACATCTCCTTTCTTCAGAGAGCAGCTGTCACCAGAGAACCCCAAAGATAGAAGCACTCCCGATGTACCAATGTGAGAGAAAGAGAGAGAGACAGAGATGGGAGTAAGGGAGAGAAAGAGAGGGAGAGAGAGGGGGCAGTTGGTTGGATGGTTGAAAATGGAAAGCCGGGAGACAGAAAAAAAGGGAAATAAAAGGTTGGGGATTTGAGATGAGAGATGGGAAGAAGATGCAGAGAGACAGTCATGGGAATTTGGGGTGGCAGACCAGAGCAGCAGGGGGCCTACAAGTTTAGTTACAAGGCAGTCTAAGCTTAAACATTCGACAAATAAGGAAGAGTGAGATATTGAATTGTCAATTAGAGGGTGAGATGGGCAGATGTGTGGTGAGACTGTCATGCTGCTTCATGCCCCTTTCTTACTGTTTCTCACCAAGCCATCATTTCTCAATGCAAAAATAACTCATAATTCACAGCAGGTTGGACTCTTCAGTACACAGGAGACTGAGAGCTTTCATTTTGATGAATTCTCTTTATGAGACTTCGTTATGGGTGGCATATTAAAAGGACAGTCATCTCGGTCCTATTTGAACGCCTCGAATCAATGGAGCTGTGTTTCATAACTAAATGAAATTGTTACTGAGGCGAGCAGAGTGTGCTGTGGCTCTTTGGTTTAGCTTTCAGGAGCCTGAACCCTAAAAGCGATTAGTATGATTAGTGTTGCATATAGTCTTACATATGCTTTAATATTTAAATGTAAGCATGTAATTGCACAGTTAGTCACACAATGCATTGCATTTACATTCTGTCCACATTCTGTATCTGCAGGTCTGAGTCTGCTTTTCCATTCACTTCAATGCAAGACAAAACATGGCAAAACATGGTAGAAAAGTCAAGGATTTTTCGAGTGAGATGTTCTATTCTGAAGAACAAGGCTGATCAAAAAAGCCTTTCTAATACAATTCATAATAAAACATCTCTTCTACTTACAAAAACAAAAGTGGAACACATTGAGAATTTTAAATCTGTGTACCTGTCCATCTCTGCTTGCTGTGAACATCTGTGCGTGCTTTTTGGGATTCTGTGCTAAAATAATTTCCATATTTTGCAGCTTAATTTCCATATAGGGGCTGAATGGCTTGGGGAGTGAACAGTATAAACTGTAGCAATGTTGAATGAGGAGATAAGGAAATTTGTTATAAATTTGTCATAAGGGGCCCTTTATTTCACTTCATCTTTTTCTTCTCTCCATATGGGTTGTCCACTGCGTTCGAAGACCAGCAGCATCTGGACATCTACAACAGAACTGCAATCAACTGATCCGGAATCAGACCTTCACTACTGGACAGTGATTCAAGGGTCCATAACAGGTAGAGACGGGGGATTTTGGTTGCAATAAGGGGAGACAAGCAGCCAGAGGACACTGGGAGGGCTGGCAGGGAGAGAGCAGAGAGGGTGGACAGGGCAGCAACACCATGGAGATTACAGATTAGGAGATTAAGGGACAACAGCGGAGCAGGGCACATCGCCTTGTCAAAATTGGAGCTTTCAGCATACTCAGTGCAGCCTTAAGTGCTGTCAGTGAGAAACTAAGGGGATAGAAAGACACACACACACACACCCATCCTATGTTTTGGTGCTATATAGCCGCAGTAACAGAAGGAGGTCAGCTGAAGTGATGAGATTTTTCTGTTGTTGTTTTTTTTAATCCACTCACTGATTGCCTCCTCGCTTCTTGCAGGTCATTCCATAAGCCGTTTGAAGGAGGTTACCAGATCTTCTCTGTCAAGACCCTTCAAATCCTTTTGTGTGCCTTTGGGGCTTTGTGAAATTGATTGCTTTTGTTAGTTCACATCTTTTCATTCTATATTTTTTTGCTCTTCAGCACAGACAGAACTCTGTGGCGCCACACACTTTCTCTGCGACTAGGTCACGAGGAACCACCCGTTTGGCCTGGAATGTCCAGAGAACTTCACCTTCTGGCAGGCAGCCTGAGTGTGGACCTGTTGCAGACAGAGAGCAGTTTATTACCTGCTATGCCAGCCCTGAGACACACACTCCTTTCACGTGAGCTGCCTGCAGACGCACACACCGCACTGCAGTAACCTGCGTGCAGCTGTCACTCGGGTCACTGCGGCGACTGCCGGCCAGCTGGAAAGGACGACCGTGTCTTTGGGTCTGGACAAGTCTGGATTGGAAATGTGCTAATGCAAGGAGAGAGGGAAGGATAGAGGAAAAGAAAAAGAGTGAGAAAGAAAGTCCAGGATGACTTTTCAGTATGAGTCTACAGGAATACTCCACCCTTTTCCTCCAGAGACTGCTGGGTATTACCACAACACAGTGTTAGAGTAGGAACAAGTGGGATTACTCTGAGGAGTGCACACACACACACACACACACACACACACACACACACACACACACACACACACACACACACTTGGAGAGACTTCTGCACAAAGCATGTGTATGACAGCCTTTGCTCGCCCAGCACTGAAATGTCAAAACCGCTGAGGGGTTTTCCTACAGCCGTTGCTGCAGGGCGAATCAGACAGCTAACACTTGGCACAGGCGCACACGGCGCGCTGACTGACTAGGTTTTGTAACGAGCCGGACAGGTGTGCGTGTTTTCAGTGGAGCCAGGACAGGATGACTGGCAGGCTCTTCTGAGGTGAGTGTCACAACAAAATCCAACTTTTTACATGTAGCATCTTTTGTACTTCAAAAGTATCACATTTTACATAGTGTAAAGCAATAGATACATTGTAGCATTGTAAAACCATATTAAAAGTAATTGGTGTGCAATACTAAGACTGAAAAAATATCTAATATATTAAAGAATAAAACAATGAAAATCCTTACTTTATATCAAAAAATGTTTAATTTTTAAGCTTATTTTTTACATAATTTGAAAATGTTTAGATTACAATAAATACATTTAAAAACAAAATGTACATTTCTGTTTCCCTAAAAAACAAAAAAAATGCTTAGATTCAGTCATCTTCACAGTATCTGCATGTATCAGCAGTAACTGATTCTATCATTTCTACCTGCAGATTTGTTTGCTCTTGCTGTAGGTGCTTGGACTGGAGCTGGAGCTGAACCCCTGGAGAGAGAGGGGTGGGGGAGAGGGCGATAAGGAATTAAAAGCTGACACTGTTCGTGTGAAGCACAGACAGAGAGAGAAAGAGAGCGTCGCTTCTCACCCTCAAGCTGTTTGTGTGCGTGTGTGTGTCAGCTGGCTCCGAGGGCACGGTGGCAGGGGCCGGTGCATGGCAGTGGGGGGGCAGAACGGCGTCCGCTCCTCAGCAGCGTTCAGACTGGGGCTCAAGCTGGGGCCTGGGCTTGGGCTGGGCTGCCTGGGCAAGGACACAGAGGCCAGTGGAGCCGAGGCCCTGGGGGCCTGTCGGCGTCGCAGCTGGAACTGGAGAAAGGGGGTCCCGGACAGGCCAGGGGAGCATGCGCTGCTCTTTGCGTGTGTGGGTGCTGCTGGGGTCTCTGGCCCTCCTCTTCTTCACCTCGTTACTCTTCTCTCTCTCTCTGAGAGGGAGTCCCAGCCTACCTTACCTGGACCCAGGGCCAGGGTGGGAGGAGTCCCACAGGGTGAAGCTGGTGCCCAACTATGCTGGATCTCACAAGTCTGTCCCTGCTGAGGGAAGCCAGCAGAGGACGTGCGCTTGCTCTCGATGTGTGGGCGACCCGGGCGTGTCTGACTGGTTTGATGAGAACTACGACCCCGATATCTCACCCGTCTGGACACGGGACAATATCCAGTTGCCTTCAGACGTCTACTACTGGTGGGTGGTAAGTAAGCTGGCTATATGGTCTTCCAGTCTCCTCTCATTTATTTGCTTATTTATCCTTCAGAACCCTATATATTTAATACTAATTTAACACCAATACCCGTGTTCTAAGAAAAAGTCACTCTGGATAAGGGTGTCAGCCAAAATGCCACTTTGAATTCTTAACCACAGCCATTTGAAATTTCAGCATCTTTTCATGAATAATAATTTGAATTAAACAGTATGTATTATGCTTTTTATGTTTAATGTAATAAAAATGACCCAATCTATGCAGTCCACATCTATCTATGTTTATATTACCCATTGTATTATGAAGCCATTTAGTGCAGAAACTTTATGCCAGGGATTAAATATCCTGCTGTTCCTGGCTGTTGAGAAACCTTCTGAAGGAGCCAGACATCTGAAACAACATCTGAGATTTCATTTTCCAACATTTGTGCATATTTCCCTCCAAACTCAACAGTTGATTTTGTACATTTCAGCCTGCACAGGTTTTCACAGTGCAGTGTGAGTCATAACAGAGGTCATTTGCCTGCATCAGTCTGGACGGAACAATACCAAAAGTAGCTTGTTTTTTTAAGAGAAATTATCATATACACCTGAATTATAATTACAAAATATTATGTTACAAGTTAAAAACAAACTCGCAGAAAAGGTGAATGTAAGAGACTCGGTGTACACGGAATATGAATAGTTGCTGTGCTTGATTAAAAAAGTAAGTCTGGAATTGTGCTTATGCAGTGTGTCTAGGAGACAGAGAGCCAAAGGGGCAGATTTGTTAAAGAGAACATGAGTAATGTCTGAAAATGAAAACGAGTGCACTAGCGCAAAAGTCTATAATGAGGCCCTGGAATGAATCAGCGCCCGAAGAGGCACCCGGCTGATTTTACTGGAGGCTGTAACAGATGAGAGGAGAAGGTGGATTTACTTAGAGGGCGAAGGGAAAAGGAGTGGGTTGTTTTCTGTGGCGTGTTCATTGAGGACACAGGTTGACCCGAGGCCTCTCTGAGCCGTGAATCTGTTCAGGCCTCTGGCTAGAGTTCTTCACTCTACCATGTCGTCTGGGTTTGTTAGGCTCACTTTGTGCTTAATATGCAGACGTGCCTGTGTGAACAGCCCTGTTTTAAGTACCGGATGAAAATCAATAATGTGCATGTTATTGTGCATATTGTAATGTGCATGTTATCGCTGAGAGCGATAGGAAAAAAGGGAAAAGGGGAAGAGGATAATAGAGTTAAAGTTGCTGCCAGAGAATCCAACTCAAGTGTGATGGAGGAAGGGAATGGAGGAGTATGGAGAATGGCCAAATGGTAGGTGAAGGTCATCTCCTTTGAGGGAACTCACAGGATTATTACAACTCTGTGGTGTTTGTTGTTGTTGTATCACCAGAGTACATACACACACACACACACACACACACACACACACACACACACACACACACACACACACACATAAACCTTTGCCTCTCTCTGTTGGCCTTAGCTAGGCTCAGAATAAAATCACTGGCTGGCATCGGTGTCCAGGGAACATCCGCCAAGAATTATTGGGCCGAGTGGAGAGCCGATGGACTCTGCCAGCCACTGGCAGAGGAGCGAGGTGGCGGAGGGTGAGGGGTGGGGAGAGAAAGCAATTCTGTTAAGAGCAAAAAAAGGAATGATGGAACAGTTGATGCTGGAACATTTGCATGAGGTTTGTTGGAACATTTGCACCTTTTTGCAAATCCATGGCAGCAGGCAGCCTAGCACTTTTCTTTAAAACCATGGCACAAGCTGCCTAGCCACATGGATAGGTATGTAGATGGCCTCAACATGACTAAGACAATGCAAGTCTGGTGCAACTGGACTGCCATGAATAGCCTCTACTAGCTGCTAGTTTTAGGTTATCCTGCTGATCTTGGATTCAATTTGTTATTAATAGTTCATGATTGAATAATTGATGAGAACTGTGGTGCCTTTTTGTGTCAGCAAGTCTTGAATCAACTTTATATTTTGCTGTTGTTGCAGCCACAGCAAACAACAGCATACTGTTGACAAAGTTTGTCCAAGAAAGACAACACCTGCACGGCATGATGTAGCATAAAACCCAAGCAGCCAAGGTTGTACATTTCGACATAGACTGTTTTCAATTAATTGGAGTCAGTCTGTAAGTTACGGACATTGAATATTATTAGCTGGCTGACTGTACTGTCTAGCAAAGCAACTACCATTTAATGTCAAAGGTCCCATGACCTGCTGACATGCTGATTTTTTAAGCTTTTATATAGGTCTTAGTGGTCCCCTAATACTGTATCTGAAGTCTCTTTCCAAAATTCAGCCTTGGTGCAGAATCACAGCCACAATGAGATTTCTCTAGGACGTGCCGTTTCTGTGTCTGTATTTTTAAATGATAGTGCAGAGGAGAGAGGCGGGTTATGGAGGAGGGGCCAGCTTGCGACCACGGTACCATGCGCTAATGTTTACAGTATATAACAATGGCTACTGCGATCCTGTAGCTGGTAAAAGAGTACAGCAAGACCAGCTCTGTATTGTGTCGGTGCATTTCAAAATTAACTCACTGGTTCTTGAGAGGCTCGCATGAAGAAACTAAAAAGATACATTAATGCTCATTTGTACATCTCATAAAGTGAAATTTTCATGTTATGGGACCTCTATAGAGTTATATACTAATTAACTCTTGCTTTCTTTCTTTCTCTCTCTTTCCTGTTTCCTTTCACCCCCGACTCCCCCCTATTCACGTGCAGATGCTGCAGCCTCAGTTTAAGCCTCACAGTATCCAGCAGGTGCTGCTGAGGCTGTTCCAGGTTATCCCAGGCCGCTCACCATACGGCTCGTGGGATCCCGCCCGCTGTCTGCGCTGTGCAGTGGTGGGCAACTCGGGCAACCTCCGCGGTTCCGGCTATGGGCCAGTGATTGACAGCCACAACTACATCATGAGGTGAGAGAAAAGAGAGTGAACACATGTGTGAGGAAAAAGTGGTTGTCTGAATGATTTGAATGTGATGCTTTAGTCTTCACACTCATCCCACATTTCCTGATCCATTTTCAAATACATTCCCACCGATTCTACTTAGACTTGCCTCATAGAAACATGTGTACAGTTCTTTTAGTCTGACTGAGTTCTCCTTACCTGAGCCAGATGCAGTGGATTGACATTTCAAAAGATTTCAGCCTTTAAAAGAGATGAGTGAGGTAGGACACAATGTGCCTATTTGGAGAGAAAAAAAACAAGGGGTGCAACATCTTGCTCATGGGAGGGTGCGAGGGAGCTGTAGATGTTTCAGAGCGAATAGAGGCAGCAGGAGGCGGAGAAGAGAAAGAGAGCAAGATGAATGCATAAATTGAGGTACTATTTTGGTAAAGTCTTTATTGATTCAGCTTTGAGCTCTCAAATGAGTCCTGCATTGCTCCCCAAATCCATCTCTTTCCTCCCGACAGCGCCTGCCTCATTCTCTCTCTCTCTATTGATGTGGAACTGCTGCTTGTTCTCGTTTGGCCACTGTATAAGCGATGGGCTGTTTGGGTTATTTGGTGCCTTCGGTTGGGATCAAATGGTTTCGCTATGGCTGCAAGCTGATTCTAATGAATTTGCCTTCAAAAGCAAGGCTAAATGTTGCTGCCACAATGTTGTAGTTACAGAATCATTTTTCAGAGCAATTTGATGAAACTGAAACTGAAAATTGTATCGTTATTGAAGGCGTTATTATTAATCCTTCTCTTTGTATCCTATTCTTCCATTATTTTTCCCTACACTGGCTACACGGGATATCATGATATATAATTTGAACTGGAAATTATACTGCTTTTATGTCTTTGATAACTTTACTACTTGCATCAGAAGTAGTAAGTAATTTCTATTGAACAGCAAGTGATGCACAGAGGGCATGTCAACTAAATTGTCTGACCAATAATATTGTCTAATACTGAGGTCTTGTGAGTTTTTCAATACTCCTATTAATAAAGCCCAAACACATAGTAGCTTCTTTTTATGTTTAAACAGACATCTCTGATGTGAGCAAATGTTTTTAATAGAGAATGACATTTACCAGCCACGTTTAATCTATTATAGGGTGAAATGTTTCTAATCATGGTTAGAATTAAAATGTAAAATGCTTCTTAGCCTGTTACTTTAGGCTATAGCATGATAACCAGAGTAACAAAATGCTATAAAAAATAACAGCTAATTTACAGAATCCAACAAAATGGTAAAGACAAATAATCACCCTTGTGTCAGTGGGTGCGAGGTTTGTAGGAATCGAATAGGCAGAACGGAGCACAGTGAACAGTTGATTTTTTTTATACTGAGCTTACTGTTCATGCTTTGATTCTGGATTTACCTGTTTTGGTCCCTCATTACAAAGCAAGTCCAAATGTAGGACTTCAATCTGCCAGTTTTTCTCATTATATATTGGAGGAAGATCATAATATTTTCAATAGAGGCTTTAGGAAGGTGCTCGGGTTGATGATAAAAGCAAGGGCCCCAAGGTTCCTGAATAGGCTTTGACTCTTAAGAGGATAAAGATGGAGAAAAATATAGATTATTGCCAAAGACCAACATCAGAACACGTAAGAGCGCAAAGCAAAAAAGCGGAACTAATTCCTGAATCTCTTCACACTGGGGGTGCCAAACACACAGAATAAAGGCCCCCTGTTCCAGTAAACACTGAGCGAACAGAGATTCTTATATAAACAGTCAGTTGCTGGGAATATAGGGGCTATGGGCAAGATGGATTACAGTGGGGGAAAAAGAAAAGGAATACAGAAATCTGCAATCTGGAATTGAGAGGTGAAAGCTGAGCTAAAGAAATAGAGAAAGACAGGGACAGAACACAAATGAATCAAATCTCTCCACTGAGACCGAGCTGTCATACTCTCTTTTTATCTGTGTCTGTCACTGTCTCTTCCTGCCTCTTTCTCATATGCAGTTAGTAATTTATTAGAAACACCTACCTTAAACACTTATTTACCATTTTATTAGAGTTATGGATTTCTAAAAAGGTTAAGATACAAGCAAAGGTTAAGATACAAGCAAAGCTCTTATGCCTATTTAAATGACCAAAGAATGTGAGTACCAGGTATATATGCCTAACAAACTGGGAACTTCCTGAGAAGTGCATTCTCTTTCTCTCCCCCTCCTCTGCTTCTCTCTCCATCATAGTCTCGATATCTCTTTCGTTCTCCCTTTCTCCCTCTGGCTATTCCTCATGTGACTGTCAGCTAAAAGTGGTGACTGTTGGTCTGTCTGTCCCACTCGGCATAATTTAGGTTTATTTATGGCACCCGTGTCAGTGATTTCCTGGCTTTCCTTGAATGTCCAAAGTGTCCTCTTTCAGCTTTGCTATATTTATAGACCTTCTGAAGTACATAGGCTTGATCTACAGACTGCAACACTGTTCTGGTCATGATCCAATCACACTTTGTCAAGCCTGTGTGGAGTGTGGACATTTTTTACCTACATGTCATGCACACCTGTCTACTACTGTAACTGAGCCTTCCATGTTGTACACATTTGCATCATTTTTGTCACACAACTCTTGACAGTATGACTCGACAGTACGAGAACCATAACTCAGGCCAGGTTTCGCTGTTCATTTACTCCAGCCGTACATGAAGGAAATCTAATATGGCAGAGTAATGAGGTGGAGTTTTGTGCCAATAAAAATGCATGAGCTGTGCTTTAGAAGTGTCTGGGCTGAGTGAGTAACTGCTTTTTGGCTCTGTTTGGGCACATTTTCCAGGATAAACCTGGCTCCCACAGTGGGATATGAGGAGGACGTGGGCAGCCACACCACCCACCACTTCATGTACCCAGAAAGTGCCAAGAACCTGGCTGCCAATGTCAGCTTTGTTCTAGTGCCCTTCAAGACTCTGGACCTGCTCTGGATCACCAGCGCCCTTTCCACTGGCCAGATCCGCTTGTGAGAGACCACACACTCACAGACACCCACAGATTCATTTTTGATATGATTTGAAGATGCTGGCTTTAAATTGTTTCCGAATGATTGATATTGTCAGGAAGACCCGACAAGACAGACGCAAACACCACAAGCACACATACGCACACGTACAATCTTTTGCATTTTCTTTTTTTCGTTTAAAATGGCAACAGTCCTTCACTTGGGTTGTCCTCTTTCACTCCAATGCTTAAAACCAGCCTACACATACACACACAAGCACACACAGACGAGTAGTCAGTCTTGCACAGCCAAGCACTCACACATTCTGTTCATGAGATCATAACCGTCTGCAGTCTCACACTTCCATTCATGTGTTCACACACACACACACACACACACACACACACATACACACACTCACTCACACACTCACACACTCACACACTCACACACAGACACACATTCTAAGTTAAAGCACATCATTAGCAAAGCCCTCTGCTTTGTCCATCCCCACCCTTTCTCATTTTCTCTCTCTCTCTCTCTCTCTCTCAGTACCTATGCTCCAGTGAAGCAGTTTCTCCGTGTGGACAAGGACAAGGTAGTCTGAACCCGTCACATCTTTGTGGTCTTCTTTTGTGATGTTTCAAGAACTGCCACGCTGCCCTTTTATCACCCACATCACTCTTGAGTTTTAGTGTCACACATGTACCCATAGTTCTCAAAGTGGCATGTTCCCAGGGGGGCAGTGGTTTAATTCAGACTGTGGGACATGGTTAGCCACATTACATCTAAAAAGAAAGCCCACCACTCCCACCTGAGCCAGTATTTATAAACTTGAGACAGTGTCCTATACTCATCATCACCTCAATGAACAATATGGCAGAAATAAAGTATGACAGTACTGAAAGGTTTTTTTTTAATGCACAAATTAATTAAAAAAAATAAATTAATAAATTAATAATTAATTAACATTTTGTGAACAAGAACTATATTTTTACAGTCATTTTTGCATACTGCATGTTCATTTCATTGGTACTTTGTAATTTATAAAATACATTTAAAAGCCCTATTTCAGCTGGGTTATTTTTACCTGGGGAGGTTCTGCAGCTTCAGTGGTGATTGATGAGTTTAATACAGCATGAGCCAGTCATACTTCAACATGTCTCACAATAAATGTAGCATTTTTTCTGGTTTAACTGGGATGATTTTGGATAATACAGGTATTTAATGCTGATTGTGACATTTTTATTCTGTGGTCTTGTAGGTTCAGATCTTTAATCCAGCATTTTTCAAGTACATCCATGACCGCTGGACACGACACCACGGACGCTACCCATCCACGGGCATGCTGGTCCTCTTCTTTGCCCTACATGTGTGTGACGAGGTAAATAACGCAAATAAACTCTCAAACATTACTTAAACACAGATTTCGAAAAGAATCCTCTTTGAGGGGCACAAATCTCAATACAAGCAGAAAGTACTGGATCAGATATCGGAGGGAAATGAATCCGATTCTGTAACAAATCTAGCCCGAAATGTTAGAACATGAAGTAGGTCATGTCACAGATTTATACAAAACTGTATATGGCCTACTTTACCTTACTTTACCATCTTAACATTTAGTTTTGTTGGCAATGTTTCATGTTCTGAGCATATATATA
>JBBJLR010000019.1:14054655-14084933 GCA_037577145.1 Brachypetersius gabonensis
CGTCAACATTCTCACCTGAGTTAACAAGACGATTACTGAAATGATCTCAGCAGGTCCTTTAATGACAGCAATGAAATACAGTGGAAAGGTTTTTTGGGGATTAAATTAATTTTAATGGCAAAGAAGGACTATGCAATTCATCTGATCACTCTCCATAACATTCTGGAGTTTATGCAAATTGCTATTATTTAAAACTTCAGCAGCAACTTTTCCAATTTCCCATATTTGTGTAATTTTCAAAACTTTTGGCCATGACTGTACACTGCACACTGCACACTTCCTCTGACAGCCACAAGGTGGAGTCGTTACCTGCAGGAACTCCAGACTGGAGCTCAAAGGAGGTCAGGGCTCACCTGCAGACCTTCAGAGAACTCAGGAGGTTGCTCAGCCTGAGTCAGCTGTGGAGAACCTCCTCAGGGAAGAGCTATAGTGCATTTTAGACCCGTTTAGATCTGTGAGCTTGTGTATTTATTCATTCAGCAGCTTTAAGAGCCCCATAAGCACATGTGGGTGGAGGTAGCTCAGTGGGTAGGATACTTGCCTCTAGATCAAGAGGGTGTGGGTCGTGGGTTCGAATCCTACCTTCAGCACCACCACTGGGTCCCTGAGCAAGACCCTTAACCTCAAGTTGCTCCAGGGAGACTGTCCCCTGTAGTTAGGGTATGAAAGTCGCTTTGGATAAAAGTGTCTGCTAAATTCCATAAATGTAAATGTAAATATATATATATATAAATGTGTATATATATTTGGAGATACAAGGCTTTGTTTTGACAGCCATGAAATGCACCACACTTGATAGAGACTCTCTGTATATAATCCTGTATTGTTATTGCGGAAGCAAAGCATAGTGTGTTAAGATAATCTCTGTCTTGGCGTAGGTGAATGTATTTGGCTTTGGAGCAGACGGCCGGGGGAACTGGCACCACTACTGGGAGCAGAACCGCTACTCTGGAGAGTTTCGCAAAACAGGTGTCCATGACGCCGACTACGAGGCTCAGATCATCGACCGGCTAGCCAAGGCTGGCAAAATCACCGTCTTTCCTGAAAAGTGATGTCCTAGAATAGGTATAAATGGATGGACAGACTCAACCACGCATCCAGCTGACTTTCTCTAATGCTTGTGTACTCTCTAATTGTACTGATTCAGGACCTCCTTACAGGTGGCCAATCCTAACTGGTCAGAGCTTGAGGCCCACTTTTCACCGGAGGTTTTGAGACAAAGGCAGTTAGAACTGTTTCTTCCAGGCCTACCTCAACCAGGAAAAGGAACTGAAAGAATGGAAGAGGTATTCAAACCAGAGGGTGGATTGGTCAGCATTCAGGGTTGAATAACCCACCTTGTGTTTACTGGAAGGACTGCTTAAATTGAATAGAACATCCTATTCACACCCATCTCTCGCGCTCAGTCTGTGGTCCAAGAGATGGGTATGATCAGACAACAGTGACCGCTGTCTTAGTGCTAATCTCCTCAAGCATTAAACTACTCCTGGACCATCTCCGTGGTTCTTAAAAGCTGGGACGAGCAGTCACAGCCAGACTATGCTGCATTGCAGCAGGTAGAGACATGGTGTCGCCTGAGGGCACACTAGAACGAGTGGAAGTTTACGTGCTCTTACAAAGACATGAAGCGTTTTGAGTTTTGTCGTGTTTAGTCTTTTATCGGTGCGTTTTTATCGCGTTAATGGGTCAGTGGGATCCTGCATCACTGTGCTGTGACAGCCATTTGAACACATGGTTTTCATTAATGTGTTTATTTCATTTTTAATGGATCATTACCATACAGTATTAGTCATTCACATGGTGTAAAGAGAGGAGGTGAGGTCCACACTCAACTGAAACCACTTATTTAGTCCAGTGTGCTCACATAAACAGCCAGTTTTTATATATGTATATATACACACACACACGTGTATATACAGATTTATAAACACACACGCATCAATCAGTATTTTATAGTAGCTTAAGCAGCATTATTCAATCTTAAATTGTTCATTGTCTGCAGAGGTCATGCCAAAAATCTAATCAAATGAGCCAGAATTTATTGACAAAGATAAGTATTATCTGCTGACACCTAGTGTCCACTGAGGGACACTACCTCATTGAGCTGCAGGAAAATGTATATTCCTGTGACAAATCAAGCACTGGACGCCGGGGAAATTAAAGTTCGCTCTGAGAAGCCCACACTGCTACATGATAGACAGACTTGCATCATCAATATGGTTTCCAGTCCCATCGATTGTGACATTACTGTAACAAATAGCTTATACTTAATCTTTGTGCGGCAAGTAAGTTCGGGTCATCATCAGTACCATTAGGTGACAATGAATCAGTGTTTTTTTTTTTTCTATCAACTGTGGGGTTCATCCACATGAATCTGCCATAGCTGTTGCTTCTTTAGATGCTTAGGGAAAATTATTTCAAACTGTAGATACTTTGAGCCCTCAATTGTCATTTCAAGTTTGAGTGTGTAGAGCAGTGGTTCTATAGAAGAGGAGAACAACTGGGTGGTCCATGCTTTCTACTTTGCTATAGTTTGTTTTCAGGTGCAGTAGAACCTTTTTTGAGGTGTTGACATATCAGCTGTTTCCAGTAGTGTGGAAAACATACGCAGACCTACACACACATTCGCTTGCGTGCCTTGTCCTTGTTGTGGACACATCCTCCCTGCTGTGCAACAGAAACCTCATACTAATTCTAGACACACACAAACATGCATTCTTTCCTGTTGTCCTCTTAGTCCTTTTGCTGTGCATTCTCTATCTCTCTCACACATTCTCTCACACATCATCTGAACCCCAAAGCAGGGACAAAATTGCGCAAGACACCACACACTCCAGTTTGAGGATTTAATTAATACAGCCCTTCATTCCCTGAAGCGCTTTCACGCTCGTCCATCACTGTTGAGCACTGTGCCTTCAGGACCAGAGTGAAACCTTTTCCACTCGGTCTTCTTGCCTCTGCCCTCATTACGTACAAGCTAGAAACCTGCTCTCGCTGTTTGCTCCTAGCCTCCCTTTACTCCTTAACATACACCATCTGAGGGTGAAGTTGTAATACAGGGTGGGGTACAGTGCTGTGGTGTATGTTAGGGATGAAATGTGATTTCAGAAACACTCAGATGTTTACTAACCTCTTGCAGGTGTAATTTTGTCTTGGAAGCGACATGCAGTCTGTCACCAAAGAGTCACATCGGCAAACCTTTTTGTTTGATATTTCTGAATTTGTAATCATAAACAATGATTAGTATTTTGAAAATAGTCATGTTCATTTGGGTCCCATTTTTCAAAAGCTAGTCCACAATGTGTGCTGAAAAGCCAAAACACAGGAAGTTTGAGATTTGTACGGACTGAAACACAGCCTGTAAAGTATTCACTCTTGTGCTGTTACGTCTTCTTTCTATGTATCTTTCATATTCTTCACATCAAAAGACTCACGATTCTGTGCCTAGCTCCTTCAAAAAGAAAAATAAAGGGGGCCTCCTATCCTTCCACTGATAGGGTTGCAGTTAGATGCATAGTCTGGACAAATAAAAGGGGGCTCCTTTCCTTCCACTGATAGGGTTGCAGAGTTAAATGCAGCCTGGAAGGCTAATGTTATCTGTGATGTTCTCTTGTGACTTTGAGGTTGAGGTGAAAGCTCTGACCTGCTAATATTACTACTGACCCTATTCAGATCATCCACATATCTGACATGGGGGTTTCTCCTTCAGCCGCAGAGCCCTGCAAACCAACCAGTAATCCACCGACAACACAGACTGTACATATCCTCCTGGTATTTTACTGCGCTTCTTAACAGATCTCCTTCTCATTAGTGGTGTAGTTGACCAGCACTAGGTCAGTGCTCCTTTTCCAGCCTCAATCTGTATGTGTACGTATGGACTGTTTTTATCTTATACTATTGTAAGAAATAAATGCATTTTAAAAAAGCAGGTCGTACATAGCGATTGTTTATTCATTCATGCTTTTTTGTGAATGCTAGAGCAGGTGCTAGGCAGCCTCAAAAACATTAAGGTACTACAGTCACATTCCTTTTATTCCAGTATGAAAACTCATCTACTGCTGAGGTAAGACCATTGCAGTCATAACAAGTATGGACAAAATTTAACATGACGAACATAAGTCAGTTGCTTATCTATTTTAATTCATTGTTCATGTATTATTACTTTTAATTAATGAGATTTAACAGAACCCAAGAAAGATCTCAACAAGTGTTGCTCACCATCACCAGCTGAGCTAGAACAGCTCTCCAGAATCAGAACCTTGTACTGAAGACACGGACATTGCTTGTCTAATGGCACAAAAACAGACTGCAATTATATATTCATGAGAGAAACTGAGTGGCAGACTGCAGAGGAACAAAATGGTCACCAGTGTTCTTAACACTGATTGACCGTCAATCAATACATGACTTGCCAATCAGACCTTTTGTGTGCACTTGAATTTAAAAGAGAGCTGACTGGACGGTATGATGGCTGAAGCTGGAGGCTGGTATCTTGCTCTCAGTGGTACTTCCCTTGTGCACAAAGAGGGTTCTTATAGCTTCCGTTCCTAATCATAATGACAAATAAGACATATCTACAACTTTCTGTCTGGAATGTCCAGTTTATGTTTCATCAGACAACGCTCAGAGGAGAAGCAGTCCAAGGATTACTGGAGTTGAGCTCCCGCACTGAAGTCTTGTGCTGCTAGTTCTCGCCCAGTTTCAGATGAGCAAACTCATTAGCCAACTGTAGAGCTTCTTGTATGCAGTGCGTGTTCCTGCCTGTAGCCTGAGCAGACATGTCTTTGCCTCCTCCTTTACCATCCAGCAGAGGACACACTTCCTGCACCCACTCGCTGGCCTTCAGGCCTCGATTTGCAACCTCCTGTAAGAGCACATAAAACAAATGTTTAGAAAAGGCAAATTATTACTGATGTAGGTAGTCTTGTTTTGGTAAGAAATGAAGGCTGTGATACAGTACTGATATTACAAAGTGCTTTAAATAAAACTGTACAGTCATTATATATCTACAGTGTAAGGCGCTGCAAACATCTACTTGTACAGCAGTGGAATTTACCTGAGGCACTTGGCAGAGGCAAATAATCTTGCCAGCTTCATTGTCCACAGTAAAGAGCATGGCAGCAGTCTGAGGAGACTGAGTTTTCAGTAACTTCAGAGATTCATTTAGAGCCTGAAACAGGAACATGTTACATTCCAACCCCCAAAAAGCAGGTCTGACATTTTTGGTCTGGTTGGATTACTATGACACATTTAAGCATGCAGGCATGAATAATACCTTAGCAGTAGCTCCAGTTTCCATCTCCATGATGAGAAGAGGCTGGTTGGGGTTGCCATCAATGATCTCTCTTGTTTTTTCAAGAACCTTTTAATTAATATGGTAGAAGTATGGTATAAGATAATTTTGTTATCCCTTATTCTATAAGACTGTGGAATGGAAATGATCCATCTTTATTCTTATGCATTCGTGCTCACTCTTTTCTGCACATCAGCTTTGCTGGCACGGTCCAGATCATCCATGATCTTCTTCAAGCCTTTCAGAGACTCCCTCATCTCATCCTTCTGCCACTGAGAGATGACTGCAGTGCCCAGGGTCTGCAATAAAACAAACATGTTCAAATAAGTAAAAAGTGCATAAAACAGTAAGAGGACACACCCCATACAATCAACTCGTGTTAAAACATGTCTTGTAGAGCTGTGAGGAGCACCTCAGTCAGGTCAGCGATCTCCTTCTGGATGTCTTTATTCGGAGAGGTCTGAGCCTTCACCTTCTCATCCATAGCACACAGGACCTGCCGCAGGACACCAGCTTTCCTCTGAGCCTGTTAAGACACATTTGTCACCATCACCCACACAAAAATCAACTGCTACTACAAGAGTCTCTTTCATGTGACTTAACATTTTTAATTGAATTTCATGATATACATCTTGTGTTAGTTTAATTAATTACTAAGCATGAACTATTGTGTCATATTAAAAATACCATCAATCCAATTAAAAAGACTATTTAAAACTGTGTTCACTAATGTGTGTGAGCTGATCACCTTCTGAGCCTCTGCTCCAGTCACAGCCACAATTCGCCTTATTCCTTTAGCAATGGCCTCCTCTGACACGATCACAAATGGGGCAGCGTGACTTGAGTTTTTTAGGTGTCTATGATTACAAGAACAGGTCATGCTTTGCTTCTGGCTTTACAAATCTCCTGTAAATTTTATCATTGGCGGGTAGATATGACCCATCCTAGATTTGACACGAAACTTTGACACTACAAACTGTTTCAAATATTAACAGCCCTCTGCTTGCTACACATATTGTACACACATTTGTTGTCTTGCTTGTTTGTGGTCAGTAGAGTATTGGATTTACATAGCTGTAACATATCTATGTCTCACTAAAGATCAGCATAACTGTATAAACGCTATGCAGAACTTACGTTCCACCACAGAACTCGATGGAGGAGAGAAAACCTGCAGGGCTGTTAGGGTCAGCCAGCAGCTCTTCCACAGGGACACCAATGGACACCACTCTCACAGGGTCTGGGTATGTCTCATCAAACACAGCACGCAGCCCCTGGATGGCCTTGGCAGCAGCAAGGGGGGCATCCATTGCATAGACTTGCTGAAGAGAGACAAAAAAGATCCAAATCATTTCTAGACTATATTCTAGACAAATTTCCAAGCTGTTGAACACAAAAAAAGACTGTTCTGTTACCTTAGCATCAGCTATCGTAGCGCAAGCAAACTCCTCAGTGCGGTGGACGTCCTGCGTGCTCATGGCTCCTTTAGCAGTAAAGTCAAAGCGCAGACGGTCTGGAGCAACGAGAGACCCACGCTGGTCTGCCTCCCCCAGGACTGCCCTCAGAGCAAAATTGAGTATGTGTGTGGCTGTGTGGTTACTCATAATGGGTCTCCGGCGGGCCTAACACAGGAAAGAGAGGTTTACTTGGTAACTAATTTTCCAATATAGAATTACTGTCTAATATAAGGCACAATTCAAACATGAGTAAATATAAACAAAACAAATAAATAGAAAAATGGTTTAAAAAAATACACAGTGGATTATAAATAAATTTAACCTCAAAAGCCACACACAAATCAATTTCTCTTACCTCATCAATATGTAGAGTGAGGCGGTCTCCAACCCTAAGGGTGCCATACACAGTTCCAACATGCAGGACATAGCCCCCACGTACCTGGGTGTTCTTCACTGTGAACTCCATCCTCTGAGATACACAATTATTATTAAAGTATTAGAATATGTAGATAAATTAGGGCTGTCACAAGGTTAAAATCACTATTACAAGCACTAGTCTATAGTTTATGATAAATCACTTTTTTTACCCATTTGAAAAGCATTAGGTTATAGCCATAGAAATGAGCATTACAACTAAGTATTACAAATATATTCTTTTTCTCTCTCTTTCTTTTTACCATGACACCCTTATGTCTCTCGTGCCATTCCTTACATCTTCTGTTGAGTCATTCTCACGGAGCATGTAGCCTTCATCAAAGGTCTGGCCTCCCTGTTCAGCATAGTAAGAGGTCTGATCCAGCAGCACACCACACTCCTGCCCTGTAGTCACCTCTTCAACGAATGTACGCTCCCGTCTCAAGGCCAAAACTGTGCCAACAGCTGGTTCAAATGCTGCAAGATACAAACACACACTTGATCAAAGCAGAACTGCACAAAATGCAAATGTTGTAGAACCTGGGGGCTAGTGTGGGTGGTACCATAGTCGCCATTGTTGCTGGATGTGTAACAGTACTTTAGGCTGTCATCAGTGGTAGGGATGCCTTTGTTTCTTAGTTCCTCAATGGCGTAGATATCCAGCATGATGTGGTCCTCATCTCCAGAGCCCTTGCCCTGAGATTTCAGCTGTATTTATAAAGAAGACAGAGAAATGTGCTTCAAACTGCAAATGAAAAAATCAGATTCTGTTTATATAAGGAATAATTGTGAACTGGATCTAATAAAACGTTTGCCTTAGCTCTCCCACCTGGGCAGCTTTCTTCTCCTCTTCAAATGCAGCCATGTCCACTCCCATGCCTCTCTCCTCTGCAATGAGGGCAGTCAGGTCCAGAGGGAAACCATAGGTGTCATATAACAGCCAGGCTGTGTCCCCTGCACAGAAGGAGATCAAAATTTATGCCCCTGTCACACAAGTGCTCAAAGCTTATTTGTCTATGCCTGTGTTTTAGAAACATGATTGTGCAGAATCATTGTACTAGCAGCTTTTTAAAAAATCCCCCAAAAGGTCAAGAGGTCAATAAAAAGGTCAATATAGCAACATTAAAGAATCTAACCTGGGATAGTTTTGCTATCCCCAAGGCTTTGGATTTTGCGGTCCAGGATGCGTCTCCCTCTGCTGAGTGTTTTGAGGAACTGTGCCTCCTCTTCATTAATGATATCTTTTACCATTTCGGGGTCCTTCTTCAGCTCTGGGAAAGCATTACCCTATGGACAGAAGGCAAAAATCAATGAGCAAAATAAAAATTCAAACACAAATCTAAAGTAATTAACTACTAAACCTAATTAACGCCCTAAGAAGACTGTCCGTGAGAGCCAGAAACATAGTCTTACATCCATAAAAATCTATGCATTTAAGCAGTGCATTTCACACTTGAGATGCTTGAGATTAATTCTCACCAGTGACTGCACCACTACATCTACCAGAGTAGCAAAGAATCCCTTCTGAGCACCCAGCTTCTCATGAGAATATCGTACAGCACGCCGCAGTATCCTCCTCAACACATAACTAAAAACACACACATATACAAAGAAGGTGCATTACAAGACAAACACAATCCATGCAATACATCCCATGTAAAACAAAGATACAGAATGAAGATAATAACACCCCTCACCCTCTCCCTGTGTTGTCAGGTCTACCCCCATCTGACAGAGCAATAGTGATGGTGCGGGCATGATCAGCCAGAACACGGTAAGCCATATCAATGCCATCTGTGTCTTCAGCACCAACCTTACCAGTGTAGGGCCTAGCTCCTGTTCCCTGGAGGCCCAAGGCCAAAAGAATTTGTTTTAAGGTACATAACACAACAAAAGACCAATATATATAGAAGCACTGTAGACATGTTTATACCTTTTGAATGGCTTCAAAGTAAGGTATGAAGAGGTCAGTGTCATAGTTGGACATCTTGCTCTGCAGGACAGAGACCAGGCGCTCCAAACCCATGCCTGTGTCAATGCTCTTCTTAGGAAGAGGTTTCAGCTCTGTCTCAGACTCTCTGCAGAAGGCATTCACCAAGCTTAGAAAGTGTGCAGGCTTGCATGAGTGTGTGAAGTAAACTCATTGCTACAGTGCATTTAGTCTACCTGTTGAACTGAATAAACACCAGATTCCAAATTTCCAACACGTTGGGGTCATCCATGTTGACGAGGTGAGCAGCGTCTCTGCCCCCAATGCGGTCATAGTGGATCTCACTGCATGGCCCGCAGGGACCTGTGTCACCCATCTCCCAGAAATTATCCTTCATACTGCCAGGCAAAATACGGCACTCCTCCATTCTGAAACACAGTCCATACAACACAGGTTAGACAAATACACATAAAAAGAAAAGTAAATATAGATCCTTAGCAACCACTGATAGAAAAACAGAAGATGATAGCAAAACTATTTTTGACAAAAGTAAAACTTGGATTTCTTCCCCAAAGTGAAATCAATATTAAAAGCACTGGTGTAGAACAATACACTCAAAATTATTTCACAGAGAAAAAAATCTTCCACAGATTTATTATAACAGCAGCACTGGCACAGTAGCTTACAACTGGGAAACAGAATGAAATGTACTCAATGAATGTATTTTACTTTCCCCAAAACTACCTTTTGATGACCCACCAATGGCTCAGTAAAAGTTACTGAGAAATGAACTTTTGCTTCCACTTCATTTTTGAGTACAGCGCATCTTTTTCACCTGATTTCTTAGAAACTGTGTCTGCACAGCAATTACTCTTTTTTCACGTCTGATTCATTTGTACATTTCAAACAGCATATTTTTAATCTGCACCGGTTCCGTGCAAGGTCCTCACCCTAGGTCCAGCCAGATCTGCCTGCACTCCAGATCAGGCTCAAGGCCTGCATCGGCATGGCCTCCAAAGTAGGTGACATACAGACGCTCTATAGGGATGCCAAACTCTTGAGTTAGCAGTTCCAGGGCCATCTTACAGGCCAGATGCTGCATACAGAAAAAGGAAAGGCATTACAGCAAAACAAATGAACAAATGAAACAAAACACCAGAGTCATGGCATGGTGTCATGCTGCATATGAGTTGATGGGAATTAATGTCAGTAAGCTAAATTCAATAAACTGACACATTCAAGAACTAAAACGTTCCAATCAGTTCCTTCACTTACTTTAAAGTAATCTCCAAAGGACCAGGATCCCAACATCTCAAAGAAAGTGTGATGATACACATCTTTCCCCACATCATCTAGATCGTTGTGTTTTCCACCAGCACGTATGCACTTCTGTGTGTTCGCAGCACGCTTCAATCTGGCCATGGGGTGGGATGGGTCAATGGTGTTCAGGAAGATGGGTTTGAACTACAAAAAGAAAAAGAAAGAAGAGAGCAGGTGAGCCTGCATTTCAAAGTTTGCTCTACTACTTATTTGAACTGCAAACATATGATTCTGACTACTACATAGTTTTCTTACTATAAACACAAGTAGGTACATTGAAATAAATTCAAAGAAGCTATAGTTACTGTCATTATGCAGCAAAAAACAAACTAACTATTAATGTTGCATTTATAAGAGGTGCAACAGCCACAGGATTATCTTACCTGGTTCATGCCAGCATTGGCAAAGAGTAGTGTGGGGTCATCCAGAGGAATGGTGGAAGACGAGTGCACGTACTGGTGCTCATGACGACGGAAGAAGTCAATGAATTTCTCACGGATCTGAGCAGCAGTCAGTGAGCAGTCCATGCTGGCTTGGCTGGGCTGGGCAGAGGACTGAGAAGTAAGACCGCAAACACAAAATAAGTCCTTATGACCTAGGGGTGTATCAATGCACCAAAATATTGTAATATCACAAAATGACAATATGCATTGTGGTAGTATTCTATTAATTATGATATTTAGTGTAACTGCATTGCCAATCAACAACCCAGTCCAGCACATTCATATCACCATGAGTCAAATGTATTGTCACACCTCTACTATAAACTGCAGTAGTTAAATCACACAACATTCTACCACCACTGGGCCATGCACGTAGTAAGGGAAAACGGTTGTACCAGAATGTGTTTAATAAGTTATTTGAACTGCCAAACAAACCAAGCTCATTCTGAAGGGAAATGAATTTCAACCAGTAATGTAGACTAGAAGCCCAACCAGCAATTCAGTGAAAACAAGGAAGTAAAAAAATTGTTCTGTTTTTTCTACCGAGAGTTAAACTGCTACTGCAAAAGGAAAATCAGTAAGCCAGACGGGTAAAGGAGGAGTTTCTCTCTGAACACACTTGATGGTTTAGAGAAGTATATTTTCTCTTCAGCCCCTCTGTTATGATTAGATATCAGTAAGGAAGCAGTAATTAAACATAAACGAGAATCAGGATAGGCTAACCTCTTACTAAAAAAAAGGAGCAATCCCAAACAGCCCTTTGTCCTTTGGGAGAAGAATGATCCATGAGGCAGGCAGAACTATCCCCACTTGGGAATCATGTGATTGGTAAACAACCCTAGTCCTAGCAGCACTGTGCCACTAAGGCACTGCTGGATAGAAGCACTACTGCAGAAAACTGGCATCATCACAGAAAGACAACCCTACACATACAGAATGATCTATGATTAAAATGTAGACAACCTGGAATAGCACTGAACATCAGAACATTTGTTTTTCAGCACCTGCTCTGATTAGAGATATCATTGTGAATTTACTGACATCAATACTGCTGCTCATCAATACCAATACTTATCAATACTCTTACTGATATTATTCTCCATACATTGGTGCAAAAAAGTGACATCACATGAAAATATTTAACAAGTATTTTCTTATTAGTTTTTGAAAACAGCTTTCAGGGAATCCTGTGTACGTAATTAGAGAGGAGCTGTTACAAATGTGAGTTGGTTATGTGCAGGGCAACCCTCCCACTGACCCAATCTAGCATCAATAATTTAAAAATGCTATCTACGTTTATCCAGAAGTTGACATTTTGGTATTTACCAGTCAATAACTAGTACCAGTTCATGATAACCATCCGTATCACTAATATTCAGTTGTAAAGAATAATTTGCATTGCAACAATTTTAAAGTAGCGACAGAGCTATACTTCTTACAGAAATTAACACCAAGTTTTCACTAAGTCATTACATTAGCCTCACTAAAGATGAAATTCCCTCAGATGCTTTAAGTAACAGCATATTTATGCCATAGCAGCACATACAACATACAAGTCAAGACTGTGATATTTTGCATTGACATTATTGAAGTCTTTAACAGATCTTCATTCAGGTGAGAAAATATAAGTGCTGCAAGCAAATCAGACAAGCAGTCAAGGCATAGAGCAAGCCCTGCAGAAACAGGGGTTCACCTGACAGCAAGAAAATGCTTTGGCACAGAAAAAAGCGAGATGAAGAGCCATTGATGGACAGCTCCTAAAGGGGCAACCAAAGAGGGTTTTAAGAAACACTTCTTGATTAAATTTAGAAGTTAGAAATTAGAAGATGTTCATTTTTCTTTATCATGATGTTCAAAGCTGTAGCATATCCTAACGTCATTGATATGATACACTAAATGGACAAAAGTACGGGGACACACCTGTTTTTTGGGCTTGGTCCCTTACTTCAAGGGAAGGGAAAACGTAATTGTTGAGCATAACAAGGTATTTTGGACACCGTCATGCTTCCAACTTTGGACAATTTGTGAAAGGCCATTTTTTATTCCAGCATGACTGTGCACAAAGCAAAGTGCATAAAGACATGTTTGGATGAGTTCAGTGTGGAAGAACAAATGGGCACAAATTCCGGGAGAATCTTGTGAAAACCTTCCAATGAGAATGGAAGCTTCCAAAGACAGACTGGGGGTTTAATAGATTTTACGCCATATTTAAGTCTGAATTGAGTGTCATTAAAGTGTCTGTTGGTGTAGTGGTCAGGCGTCCCAATGCTTTTGTTCAAAGTGTAGGTCTGCCACTGCCCGGCTGGCACGACGCAGTACGTGGTAACATTACAGGCCACTCGGCTCAATACAACACTCTGCTCAGTCATTTACAGGGTGAAATTATACTTCTTCATATTATGTACATATACAATGGAAATACCTAAAGTCTGAAGGTCTGATAATTCAGTGAATTTAAAGCCTCAATGCTAAATCAGATTAGCATGCTAGCTAATCTAAACGCCACGAGATATCCAGGATAGCTTATTTAACGTTCATTCAGGTCAAATTCAGTAGCCGACCTCAGTCCCACGATGTGTGTAAATTAAATATAACTGTGACAATTGACAAAAGCAAAATGCATTAATAAGACACAAACTAACTCACCGAAATAAATCCCAAGACTCTTCTGTCACCACAGGCACGCGCCGGCACGCTGGAGGAGGGGTTCAGGGTGCACTGAAAGGCTATTGGTCAGTTGACGATGACGCGAAGGATTTATATTATTTTCATTGGTTGGAAGTGCTATCAATCAATTTAGCCACTCTGTCTTTCCTTTAGGCAGAACGTGGAGCTGGATGATGCAACTTAAAAGTAACAGTGAATCATTTCATCGCAAATAATAACAATCCTGCTGGCACTAAATAAAATATGGCTGTTTTTCTTATGTACGATTAAATACTGACCACTAGAAGCGCCTACATGACCTTAAGAAAACAAAGTAGGCTCTATGTAGAAATTCTCCATTCATTCATCTTCTGAGGAAAGAGTTATATTCTGATCAGAACAGTGTTTCACAAAGCGAAGGACATGAACATTCAACTGTGTAACACAAGCCATAAACAAACCCTGTGCGAAAGACGTTGCCTACAGCTGTCCTCCCATTTAACAGTTACTATAGGCTTGCTTTATTATTTTCAGATTGTCCTTGAACTCTATGCTTATTGGACAGTAATGATGTTTGCCTGAGAAATCTCACTTTATGAAATATGACAAATGTATGTAGACACAACTCATAATTAGGTATAAAATCAGGCATAGAGCCACGCAAACTACATAAATGTTTATAGGATGACACCTTTCATTCAGTGTCTGGTTTGTTAGAGCTGCCTTGATCAAAAAATGCCAGACAAACCACACAAGCAACTTTATCAGAAGAATTATTTGTTAGGCACTTTGTGGGCATCCACGGCCAAGCAGCCACACGCAGATCCCCATGTAATGACCATGTTCTAAAACCTAGTGGAAAGTCTTTCTAGAGGAGTGGAGACTGTTACAGCTGTTATACAGCAGAAGAGAATGGGCCAACTCCGTTTTAATGCCTGTAGTTTTGGCATTAAACAAGCACAGATGCATGTGATGTGCAAGTGTCTGCATTCTTTATGCTATGTCTGCATTCTCTGATTTTCAGTTTTGTGAAATATAGCTCGGTTTATAGTTCTGGTAAAAAAAAAATTGGTCTTGAGAGCATCAAACTGGTTATGCAACAAAACCTGTTATGTTGCATAACCAGGGCCCAGAAACAAATTAAAAAACAAATCTCTCGTCGTGTTGAGCAGAACCAATCAGGGGCATGAAAATGTATAATGACGTACTAATGTATACTTTAAATCTTACATTTAATGACCTGAACTTTGAACATAGCATTAAGCTAATTTAGTAGAGGAACACTGCATATCATTTAATTTGATAAGAACAATCCATCTGTACCATACATAATGATATATATATAATGGTAACAGATTTCAAATGACCATTTCTGTAATTCTGTTATGTTTTTATCTTCCTTTTAATGAAATGTTTGGAATACGCCAGTAGATTATAATCCATTGTCAAATTATAAAAAAAATCATGTTTGCCTGATTAATGTTGTTTATAACACCTGTTTTCCTTTACAAGTAATGTCCACAGACCTTCATTTTTAGAGTTCACTACAGTGGGTGTGAGCTTCAGCAAACCCAGAAACCAAGTAAAATCAAGACACTTGTTCATGTAAAAAAACAACCTAGAGTGAAACTCATTAAATTGATAATTGAAAGCCTTTGCTTTATTGTGAAATAAACCAGCCTGACTGTTTAGTGAAATACCTTCAAATGGTTGTAATCATTATTTCACATACAGAGCTTCTCTGTGCTGCTGCAGTGCTCATATGCCTCTCCACAGCCTCTGGACCACCGGTCTGCCCTCATCCTCCACCTGGGTGGGTGTGGCTGTCTAAAAGCTGAGCCAGAAAGACTGGAACTGCTCAAGTGTGACATATAAAGGATATAATGTAGTTTAAGGGTCATTCCGTGGAATTGGTACATTTTGCGTCTCAAAGAAATAATCTGTCATAAAATCACTATGATACCAGATACATGCATAATTTGAAAACATAACTTTAGCAAGTCTTCTATCATTTATACTACCTCAAAATTAAGTAAATTAAATATTATTGTCCATGGTTAAATTTGCATTTATGTTGATAAGGGAGGGATTTTGGCCTGTCCCTCACTATGAAAGTTATTTTTCAATAGGTCTTCTTAATAGTAAATTGTTGGAAAAATGTTACAATTGTCACATTTGTATGTTGTTCTACAATTAATCTAATTGTCAAGCAATGTTTTAGCATGAACATATATCATGTCTATAAAATTTAAATCATTTTATCAGGGTCCCCTGATTTCGAGTCAACCCTGTTACTTACATAAATAAAACTCTGTAAAATAATGGCACATTCCAGCAGTGACATAATTTACAGAAAGTTACATAACCCACAGGAAGAAGATTTCCGACATTTAAACCACAAGTAAGATTCTCTCTTCTATAAGATAGCAGGGTGGGGACATACTGTGTCATTCCTGTTACCAATTTTTAACATATTAATTTAAATAATATTTTTTGTATCTTGATATTTACCATATCCATAAGTAGTATCATTTCAAACTGTATGACATTTGCTCTTGTGACCTTGAACATTAGCTAACTAGAGACAAATTAACTTGAAATCGTCAACCTTGTTACTTTTCTATGATGACATATCAAAAATATCATACAATAAATAAAATAAAATAGCCTGAGATGGTACTATAAAACTTATTGTCACTTTAGGGTGTCTTCTTTCCAGAGGTATTTAAAAAATGAGAAGAAATGACCCCTAAGTCTAGATCAGATGTATTGCATTGATATAAATCTGTATGCAATGAACATTTGAAGATTTGTTTTTTTAATTTCATAGCCTTTACCTTTTTAAGAGCACAATAATACATAGACACACAAATAATGCCTGTGTGTGTGTGTGTGTGTGTGTGTGTGTGTGTATGAATTTTAAGGATGTAAAAGTTTTTCCCCACTGATTTTCTATCAGAGACATTTTACCACCATTGATTTCTATTTGTTTTACTGCTTAAAACACACACATTAAATGTGTAAATCTGGATGAAATGGGGTGGTCTTATGGTCTTATGTCACATTAATCTGTAGTGGATGAAATGGGGTGGTGGTCATTTTCCAAGTGTTGGGGTGATTTCCTCTTTTTCAAACAGAACACTTGTTTAGAGTATTATTATACTGTACTATTATATTTTAGTTTGGAAAAAAATACAAACATTATTTTAAACACACTTTCTGGTTTCTCCTCTTAGCTTTGTAAAACTATGTAAACACATTAGGAAAGAACAGAGGCCATAGGTGATGTCCTAGCAAATTCAGTTTAATCTGAAATGTTTCATTGGCATGACAAATTCAGCCACACTTGTATTGCCAAAGTGTGGGTTACAACATTCTAGATTCTAACATTGGTTTGACATTAAAAGACTGAACTACACAAAATGGATAAAAGTACTGAAATGCCTGACTATCACACCAACAGGAACTTTAATGACATTGCAATGTCATTGCAATCTAATACATAGACGTTAATATGGAGATAATATGGTCCTTCTTTGCAGCTATAACAGTGTCCACTCTTCTTGGAAGGCTTTCCACACGATTATGAATTCTGTAGAGCATTTATGAGGTCAGGCACTGATGTTAAACAATAAGGCCTGGCTCGTAATCTCTGTTCCAGTTCATCCCCAAGGTGTTGGATGGGGTTGGGGTTAGGACTGCGGGCCAGTCAAGTTCTTCATGCACTGGGGTACAGTCAAACTGGAATAGTAAAGGTTTTCTCCCAAACTGTGTGCACAAAGTTGGAGGCATGGCGTTGTCCAGAATGTCTTGGTATGTTGAAGCATTAAGATTGCCCTTCACTGGAAGCAAGGGGCCTAGCGTAAACACTGAAAAAGAGGCGTGTCCCAATATTTTTGTCAATTTAGTGTACCTAACAGCTCAAGTCCCCTCCATGTGTGACTATAGTGTAATTCAACCTTCCAACGACAGGCGGCGCCCAAGTACAGCAAACACGGAGCGCAAGCCTGAAGCATTACCGCTGTTTCAATCCAGTCATATTTCATTCAGCATCACAGCTCACGCGTGTTTGTGCCAAATACTATTAATATTAGTAGAAAAATATTGGATAAATTACAAAAAAAGTGAAATGATCTACATTTTATCTCCAACTTTAATTATATCAAAACGTTTTAAATATAAAGGGTGATGATAAAAAGAATATAAAATGGACATTTTGTATTCTTAACTGTACAAACTGCATTCTTAAGAACAAACTGCACACATGCAAAGCATATACACCAGGGCATAAAATATAAATATCAAAATGTATACAAATATGATTTTGTAATATTTTGTAATATAGAACTTTATAGTATATAGTATACAGTATAGTGATATTGTCTTTAGTATATAAAAAGCTATAAAAAATCAGGTGTTAGATTTTGATATTTTATTAAAAATGTGCCTAAAACCTGCTTCCAAAGATCCACCAAATGATCTGTTTGAGACATTAAGCGATCTCAGAGCATTTTCTCCCGAACAATAATAGTGGCTTCACCCTTCACATCTCTCAGTCTGTCTGAGTCAAAGTCGACCAGCAGTTTCCTCAGACCTGCTCGAATAGGCTTGAATGAGAACTTGACTGAAACATACTGTCCGGGTCCAATATCACCACTGTGAGCGACAGAGAAAGAAAAAAGGATCTTTTTAGATACAGAGGAGATCTCTTCTCATATCAGGTTTCACTGCTTGTTCACATTTTTGTTTTTTTCCCTTTTTAATTAACAAAGTGAAACTGCAGGTAAATATAATGTTTTCAGAAATTATTGCATACTGCATTCAAACTTTGATACCTAAATAACACAGATAGATTCAGTAGATCAAGCACCATATATATTCTGAGGAGTTGCACATTAACACTTTATCCTACTACAGATATTTATTTAACTACATGCTGCCACTGTACTCCAGCTCTTCTATTCTGTTCCAGATATTTTGGTACATGTTTGCTTTTTTTGGTACATGTTGCCATTTTCTAAACATTATTTTGTATTACCTGCCTTGTTGTGTGTTTTTCCTTTTTGTCACTGCTGCTGCTTTGTTGTACGAAACAGTAATGACAGTAAAACTCTGACACTCGTACTCTTATTTTTAATGAATAGTAGTCAAGTCAGAACTGGTGTTTTGGGAAGGATTTGTCCCGTGTTGGAGTGTAAAGTATGTGTTGGCTGGCATCTCTAGCACGGTGCTGTATGCGGAAATGCCTGGATATGCAGAGGGTCTGGTGTCTGACTTACATTTGAAGGACCAAAGGAGAGATGGAGAAACTATTTTGTGGTAAGACTTTGTACGGAATCAGTGCCATGGGCCAAGAGTGGTCAGAATAAGGCCTGAGCTCAGTGCATTCTTCCTTTGGTTTTCTTTACTCTTACTGAAGGTATTCTAAACAGTACAGTAACATTCAATAAAGTCAGTACTAGCATTTTTAAAGCTTCAGCCAAAGGTACAGGCATGAAGGGCTGATACATACGGGGAAGGGACCTCTTGCTCTTCTGTTAGTCCTGCACCCTCCACTGTAAATACACCCCTTTGGAGAGTGACAGGCAGAGGATTAGTGAAGGAGATGATGATTTTCAGTTTGCGTGACACGACTGCTTCTCCGATCACCTAAAATTGTAAATTTATGAAAAAAGGCAGTTGAAACAGAACAATGTATATTTTATGCAGCACATCACTATTTAATTGATTTGATCAGTACCATGTTTTTTGCACTACCTTAATATGGAGTTTGGGCATTTTTAAAGGGATGTTGACCTCCTGCAGGATGATGTTGTGTGGGCCGCTGGTTTGGAGAAGGGCAGTGACCCTGATGATGTGATGCTCTGAGATACATGTGCCATAATGGTCGTAAAGAAGCCTTATTATTTCCTTATGAGCTGAAGGTCAGTGAGAGAGAGAAGAAAATGATCAAATTCATATAACTATGTTGATACACTGAAAAAAAATAGAACAATGTAAGATTATTTCTAAACATGTATGTTTTTTTTATCTTCAAATAATGTCCTATTCTACTGACAGATGAGTTTGATTGTTTGACACTTTAATTCTTGAGAAGAGAAAACCTTCTATGCATTAACAGAATGGCTTGGTAAAACAGTTTGAAGTAGTTCTGAGGTGGTTTGTGAATACAGTGAATACATGGTTTGTGTTCATTTTAATAGTTCACTGTAAGCCATGTTTTATCCCAAACCACATCAATTCTGCATCACCTTAATGAAAACCTGCTGTTTGAGGGAGCTGAGGATGTATTTACAGGAAAGATCTGGGGTGACTAGTGTTTGGTCTTGTGGTTCCAGCACAAACTAAGGAAGCAACATTTAAACTCCAAGCATGCCTTGGCTGATTGACTACTAGCTAAAGTGAGGAACCAAAATTATAAAGCAAGTGAAATTTAACTAGAAACACGCTCAATAACAACAATCTCTAGAAATACTGACTTGATTTAGGATATGTTCACTTGTCAGGCTGTCATTTTTTGCAGTATAGTGTAGATCTGTCAGTGACAACAACAACAACTTTGTATGGAAATCTTTCAGACTGTAATCTGACTCTGTTTTCTGTCTGTACTCTCCACCCTCATTTCTCTTTACTGTCATTCCTTACAAACTTGTGTTATTTGTAACATTAACTTTTTTATTTCGATGATACCTTTGTTGGCCGGGACTGTGAGTTCAGCTGTCTTCCTCTGGCACTCCCCTCTGTGGAGACTGTTGTAAGTGACAGCATTAGATGTGACGGTGAGCTGTGCCAGTGTGTCCTCCCCACGCCCATTATGCACCTCCACAATCACGTCAAAGTCTGTGCCATGAACAGCCTGGGCATGTTTAATAGACAGCTGCATCTGACCTGGCCCTCCGTTTAGCTTGCCCACTCGAATCCCTGCCTTCTCATAGACCTCTCGTTCCTTCATGGAACCTGTGGTAAGACAACAGATCTTTAGGATGTACTGCTTGTAGATGATAACTCTCCTCTGTCATGCAGAAAAGATGATCAATATCACTACAAAACAGAATGTACTTAAAATGTGCTTAACACTACCTTAATTTATCTCTGAAAATACACCAAACCCCTTTAATCTGAATTAAGTGGACATTAATTTGTGAAGCAATTCCTTAATTTTACCTTAAAATTGGATTTAAGGCACAAGTGTGAAACCCCTTAATCTTAAACATACAGTATTTATTCAGAAGGTTCTATCATTTCAGGGGCAACTTTTAAAATGTAAGATAAAAATTCAGTAGTTTTACCCCTTAATCAGCCTTCATTTGTGCACTTTTCCCATTAAAAATTCCCATTAATTTTGACCTTAATTTTCTGGAAATTAAGGTCAAAATGAAGGTAATTTTAAGGTGTAAAATTAAGGGGTTTGGTTTCGTAGTGTATTCTGCTGTTACCCTCAGGGTATTTGTAATTGGTAGTGATGTCCTCTCTGTAGTCTCCATGCACACTTTTGGTGCTGATGTTTCTTCCCACAATCCCGCTGTTCAACGATGCTTGTGTTCGTTCCCCGTCTTGGTGAACAATCCAGCAGACTAGATCTGCGTTCACCTCCGAAAATACGAAAGGAGCGTCATACTTCATCCCTACCTCTCCCTCTCTCACAGCCTGGACTGGACATGGCCCACAACAGAACACGCCTATGTGAACAATGGACAAATTTGAGACAAATGGTGGTAGATACTACATAGTAGCCCCCTGTTTATCAATAGCAGTGTTAACATTTAGGATTAACTATTCCTTTAAATCTTACCGATCATGATTGTTTGATGTCCAGATTTACGTATTTAGTTTAACACTAAAGCTAGAAGGCTGACAGACAAACAGTGGTTGAAGCTACTTATGAGCCCCTGTTTACCAGCAGTGTTAACTTGACCATGTTTGTTTTTTGGTTTAAGATTTTGACTTTTGACTTTTTTACTTTTTTTATACCCCACAAATAGTCAATCGAACCAACCTGTGTTTGATGTTCAGAATTACTTATTTAGCTGAATACTAAGACTAGAAGGCTTACAGGCTACACAGGAGCCCCTGTTTATCAGTAGAAATGTTAACACTTTAGAAACTATCCCTTTAGGTCTTACCTTCACTTCTTTCCTGTGGAGTTGGGTCAAGTACTTGCCACCCATCATAACCTGCTGGGAGGTCCTCTCTGCTCATCCAGGACTCCACCCAGCAGTGGAAGTTCCTGAAATAAGTAAATAACACAGTTCAGTACATGAAAAAGGTACAGTATGCCTGTCACCCACAACACTCAAAGGTCCACAGAGGATGAGTCTCACCAAATCATGTCTTTCCTGCCCTCAGACACACTCTCCAGCTGCTCATTGAACAGGTAGTCCACGTTGATGTTGCCATGGGTATCGTGAGCTGAGGAGTAGTTCGTGACACACCGGCTGGGAATGCCCAAACAGCGAAGAACTGCAGAAAAGTTATGAGATGAGTGTTGAAACCACTTGCTTTGGCCGGTGTCATTGTAAAGGCATTTGTTCCTTACTTGTGCAGGCCACAGCTGAGAACACCCAGCACTGCCCGTAGCGCACCCTCCCAGCCCCACTCTCATTCCATCGTCTCAGAATGGGAACGCTGCCAGTCCACCGCGTGGGTGGCACCCCATCGCTGTACTCCCCGTCCCAGCGCCCAGACACCACCCCACGGTCATCATTTGCATTCACCTGCCAGTGCACAAACACAGCTGTCCCAATAATCTCACTTCCCAAAAACAAGATCTTGAAAATATTACATATGTAAAAATGTAACTTCATTGTCACCATATGGAATGAGTTCTAAAGTAACAGCAGAAACACAGGAATACAGTAATCCACCGTTATTCGCGGGGGTTGCGCAGAGTACAGTTCATCTCTCCCAAATGAAGCGGACAAGGAGGTGGGCTAAACTATGTCAGTGACACCTGACTTTATTACAAATAACGCAGATTTCATTCAAAATATTGCTTTGAAAAAAAAAGAGAAAAAAAATTATAAACACAGACCAATAAGTTGCACTTTTTAAAATTTATTTAATTGTGTGAAATTGCTAATAAAAATAGGTAATAAAGACGATTATGATGTGGAGGTGAATTGGTTTAGTCTCGACTTCTGGTCGTGAGTGACAGCGTTGGGGGATGGGAAATCTGTTGATTGTTGATTACAAAGTAAACACAGCGATGGAGAGAAAAAGGCCAAAGCTGTCAGGTGCCCAGTACACAGTATATTTATATTTATTTATACAGTATATGGGGGTGGGGGGGTGGGGGGGGGCGGTGTTTGGGGTGCCGGGAGGGAGTCTCGCCCGGGGAGTAATTCAGTGTAGAACCGCCACTGAGTTCAAAGCTAGTCGATTGATCCAAGACATGTTTGATGTCCAAAATTATGAAAGCTAGAAAACAAGTCAATAATTATTCTATTTTTTCCCCACAAATACTCTATAGAATTGCTTTTAAAATCTCCATCACAGTCCCCAGGTTTGTTGATGTGGTTTAGGTCATAAAAATGGACAAAACATCACTGCAACAGACAGCAGGGCTGGAGAGAACTGGTCTTGGATCAGATTCTAGACCAGTAAATTCAGGCTCTGTTGTCAAAAAAGACTCCTTGCTGCATTTGGTTACACTGTGAGGTTTTGTTCTTTTTTAGATTTTAATCATACTGTTTCCTAAACCACACTAACATGTATAAATGCCAATATGTTAGTCTGGCAGTTCTAATTCTAAATGAAAAAGGCACATATAGACATCCAACTTGGCTGATCAACAATGTCTGCTGTGAGCTGAAAATTGTGTAAATTTGATTTTCATTGCCTTTGCTTTAAGGTGCAGGATGCTATACATTCAGCTCACCATTGCAGTAATTATTCTGCTGACGTAGACGGGGTCTGCTCTGTTAGTGAGATCCATTTCTGAGTTGTTTAAGGCGGCAGGGGAGTTATCCAGTACCTCAAAGCATATGTCCACCACACCTTTTTCAAACTGTTGAAAAAGAAAAGGCAGTGATACAATATGTTTCTGTTTACCTGGTGGTCCTTGTCTTTGCTCTATCCTCTGCAGTAAAGCTAAAATCTCTTTAAGCAGCAGATACAGACAATGTAAGACAGCACATGGAGGTACATCACGCTATTCTTTATTCCTCTCAACTTCATCTCTTATCCTCTGTCTGGCTTTTGCTCTATCATTCTGTCACTTCTTGTCTAACCGACCGGGGCGGACAGGCCTTTGTTTGCGAGGCAGGCATTCTCACACATCCTGAGCAGAAATGTTTGACATCCAGGCAGAGAGATCACCCAGGCCGGCCAGTCCACTGTGTCTGCTCTGGCACACAGCTGCCACAATTCACACACTCTGAAATCAAACTGCTGACTCCGGCCACAGATTCCACCAGCATGCAAAATCGCCCATATATCCTGCCCTTCTGTCAGCTCCCTCAAGACCATGACAGCATCGCTGTGAAGGCTTTGACCTAAAGTTCATCCAACTGCCCGCCTTGCCCTGTGGAGGACTGCCACAGTGATAAACCTAACTTCTCACCCAAGATGACCTTTGGTGTGTTCTCGTATATGTTTGCGCCTGCGTACATGATTTTACCTGTCCAAAATTCCAGGGCAAAGAAGTGATCTGGTCCCATGAGCCCTGGTACAGGATGCCGTTCTCATTTAAAATATACTCCTGCAGAAGCTCCTCATCAGGCACATACACAGAGTCAGCTGTGGAGGTGAGTTATACGCAGACACAGAGGAGATGTGTCATGTTAACGTATGCAATACAACATATTAAATATTCAGTGCACATGAGTAAGATTGATTATGCTGAGGAGAGTAAGACACTCCAGTGCTGGGCAATATATTGTCCATACCGATATACCAGAACGTTGACATGCTCTCATGCTTCCCAGTGTAGTCTCATGCTTCCCCCAAGTATTATAACTATTACAGAATGTAGATGGCAACCCTTATGACTTTTTAGGCTTTTATAAAATGTCTAGTGATTTCTGAAATCTAAAAAAATACTTTTGTATTTATAGTTTTGCATAGAATCATGCTATATAAACTAGACACAAACTGCAGTACCACACATATTTCATTATAAGGTTTTGGTTGGAAACAGTAAGGTTACATTTTTCAAATGCCTAACAAAAGCCTGAATCAGGATATTTATCACTGTGATATCTAAGTGAATGTACAATGTGGGAAATAATTATTTGTTGTATGTCTTCTGACATACAAAAAAATGAACAGTCTCTAATTTCTGAGGTAGTTTCATTCTTTTATGGAGAGAGACCAACCAAAAAAAAAAACAAACATGTTGCATAAATGTTATAAATTGATTTCCATGTCATTGAGTGAAAGATGTATTTGATCCCTTCCCACAGACAGCCAGTGCACATGTTGCACATAGATTACAGTCAATCTATCAATTACAGAGACTCCTTAACTCGTTATGTGAACTACACGAGAGGAGCTTGTGAAGGATCTGAAGGCAGTTGGAACCACAGTCACTAAGAACACCACTGGTAACACACAACATCGAAATGGATTGAAATCTTGCAGTGTCCGCAAGAACCCCCTGCTCAAGAAGGTACATGTACAGCCAATCTTAGGTTTGCCAGTGAACATCTAAATGATCCAGAGAAAGCATGGGAGCATTAGAAGGAAGAGAAATGCTGAAAATGACCCAAAGAAGACCACCCCCACAGTTAGGCATGGAGGTGGAAACTTATTGCTTGGGGATGTTTTTCTTCTAAGGGTTCAGGATGACTTCACTGCACTGAGGGGCCAATTTCTGGGGCCGTGTACCGTAAAATCTTGTATAAGAACCTCCTTCCCTCAGCCAGAACACAGAAGACGGGTTGTGGATGGTCTTCCTGCGTGACACTGATCCAAAACATGCTGCCAAAGTAGTGAAGGAATGGCTAAAGACGAAGCAAATGAAGGTCCTGTAGTGGCCGAGCCAGTCTCCAGACCTCTATCCTATAGAAAATCCATGGAGGAGCTGAAGCTTTGAATTGCCAAGCAGCAGCCAAAGAAACCTAAAGGTCTAAGAGAGTTTCTGTAAAGAGGAGTGGGCCAAAATCCCTCCTGAGATGTGTGCAAACTTGGTGACCGACTACAAGAAACTACACTGCTGTGCTTACCAACAAGGGTTTCTCCACTCAGATCTAAGTCTTGTTTTGCTAGGGGGTCAAATACTTATTTTACTCAGTGAAACACAAATCAATTTAGAACTTTTATGTAACATGTTTTCTTGATTTTGGTTGATATTCTGCCTCTCTCCATAAAAATGAAACTACCTCATAAGTTAGAGACTGTTCATTTTTTGTAAGTCAGCAAACTTACAAATTCAGCAGGGGATCAATGAATTTTTTCCCCCACTGTAGCTACGTGAGGTCTCCCACTGGCTCAGCCTTCAAGCGCTACAATGAAAAAATTATGATCCCACAGGGTTACTAACATAAAACTGTTTCACTGCCTTTTCACTGTATTTTGTCATTTGTGGCCCGAACTGGTGTCCAGGCTCTGACAGATGACTGCAGAATAATGTACAGTCGTGTTTAAAATACATAACCAAATACATAAGTAGTCATTTTTCTTTCTCTGTGGTTAATGTAGTGTGTTATTTTCTGACAGGGTACTCGTACGCAGCGTTGTGCAGTATTGTGATAAAGGAGAGGAAAATTACAGCACACCTGCAGACCAGGGGTTGTACAGCAGGTAGAAGGTGTGAGGAGAGCTCTGCTCCACAATGTGGCCCTCAGCAGAGAGCAGGAGCACAGTCATGCTGTACAGCCCCACAGGAGCATCCGCTGGGCTGTGGACACTCAGCAACACCTCACTCTGAGCAGCCTCCTCACTGAACCACCATTTACCATCATCTACTGCTGAACTGGACACTCTTACTATTATCTCTCCCTGTTTACCTGTAATAAACATGCACACACACACACACACACACACATGCACACAATCACACACATTATTCATGGGTCTATGTATAAGGTATATGCTATGAAAAAAAACCAATCTTCATTGCACACAGATTTTATATCCACACAATAGATTATCTCCTCCCTCTTGAAAGAACTGTAAATGTCACATTTGAGAAACTCACTGCCTCTTGCTTTATTCACCCTCTGTCCTTCTGTATTGGGTGTCTTTGATTTTACACAGCCACACTCACCCAGGTGGAGGATGAGAGCGAGCTGGTGTTGTGGAGGCTGCGGCAGGGCGTCTGTGCACTGCAGCAGCACAGAGAAGGTCTGTCCTCTGCGCACCACTAGCCGCTCTGTTTCCATCTCCTCTGTATGGTGGGCATGGTTGTTCATCTGACACTGCAGATCCACATCCTGGATAATGTCTTAGGGTAAAACGAAGGAGAGGAGCAGGAGGTGAGGATGTTTTATGCACTACTACTACTAATATTGTGGTTTGTGTACTAGCGCTACACAACCCCCTGCAAATTTTACAAGTAGATGTAAATATTCCATGCTTGTTACAAACATCCTTACCCCATCAGATCAACAGCCACCCTCAGTATCATGAGGTAAAGACTAGTTTCCATATTTGTACAAAGAATACACAAGACTGCAAAACTACTCCACCCTTTTGCCGACCACAAATAACATTAACAGGGCCATGTGGATTTTTATTCTGTACTGGACACATTCCTGTTGTGACTATAAAGGTATTAATTAAAGAAAGAGTAACCTTGCAGTTGGTAGGAGGGTAAAAAGGATCACATGAGAGGATCATGTCACTGAGCTCTATTATTCATTTCGCAGATGTTACTAATACATTCAGTTATAACTGTGGGTGAGTGTCTTGCCAACCCCATTTGGCATTCTAGTAGCCAGTCATTGCCGCAGAGCTGTGCTAGAGGGTTCCTCAGTTTCAGTCTCCCAACACACCTACTCAACCAGGTAATAAAAGATTAATTGGATCTGTGGTATGCAAGCAGAGAAGTCTTTAACCTTCATTGGACACACTGCAATATTATATATGAAAAACTCTGCTATCTTAGTTATACTAATTCTGTATGCATTAAGTCATTTGATTGGCTTTTGGCCAAATATAAAAGCCTATCAAACACATTGAAAACCTTGAGTTTGCACCTGCCAATCTAAAAAGAATAATAAAAAATACCTTATTCAAATCTTCAGCACATTTACACAGATAAGAACCCTCAAAATAGAATTGTCATCATCAGTGGAAGCACATAAAGAAAAGTTCCTTACCGTTTTGCTTGGACATTGTCTGACTTGTGTACAGGTCCAGTTACTGGTAACTCCAAGTTTATCACCCTTGCAGCGATGCTTCCTGCTGTTCCTTTGGTTCCACTGAACACTGCCCAGAAAGAGTTTCTTCCCTAAACCACCTCTTGCTTCATTAGGACCCTGTATTTATACAACACAGAGGAGCCCACCCCCATGACACAACCTCTCTCTCTCTTTCTCTGTCTGTCTCCCTCTAGCTTCTTACTCTATAAGGGCCTTTCACTTCACCACATAAGTACACATGCAGTCACAGACATCCACAAACATACACCTTTCCACTCCGTCCTTAATGGCCTCTGACATCACACACTCTTACAAAAACGCATATCTGTAGGGTGTGTGAATGTGTGCACACAGACTCTATGAGCGCAAACTCTGGCAAATTGTCTCCCTTGTGAGTAAAAAAAGCATCAGTTCTGGAGAATTTACTGTCATGTGTCCGCTGTTTGTGTGAACTTCTGCCTTTCTGACTAATGGATACTTCTACCTGAGCTCACTTCCAGTAAAGGTCATGAATCTTTCTGCTACATACTATGTCGTCATACCTTATGCCCATTCTTATTCTTTTTGGGTATTCTAGTCAGAACAGAACAGAAACAGATGGAGCAACATTAGACTCTGTTGCCCGGCACAGCCAGGTTAAAGAAAAGGTCCACCAAGGTGTGGTTGTTTTCCAGAGTTTGAGTTTCTATGATGTCTAATGTTTGCTTATGTCTCCCCTTTTGACCGCCCTGGAGTGTGAACACGACGTGCCTTCTAAGCTTAGCACTGCATCAGATTTAATACCACAAATTTTAAAGCAGAGGGAAGAATTGACCAGAGTAATTTCCGTAATTTGCTTGAGGAAGAGATGTAATTTGCTAAATTTGTCACAGCTGATGCCTAGATAGAAAAACAAGGTATATTTTTAAATTCAGATTATATTTACATGATCAGCAAGTGAATGTATGCCACCATGAGAAGGAAAGTATAGCTGCGGTACAGTTTTGTATTCACAAGAATTGGAGTGAAGGACAGTGGTTGGACGTTCACATGTTTTTCCTGGCAAAGTGAATTGAAACTCAAACCATCTAACTCTGAGGGTCTAGGACATTTTCCATGGCCCACAGTTTAGAGGCATATGGACAACTTTATCCATCTGCAGATGTTGCAGTTTTCTGTGTGGGTGTAATTCATCACAGTGCCAGTATCATTAGTTACTCAACTGAAAGACCAGCTTCTCCCACCTCCTGAGACGTCAGGAGGTTTATAGACAAACAGGTTTTTTTTTATGAACACTATGGGCAAAACGTATCTGTTTCATTGCCAGTATATTTCTACATGGAACTGCAGAACTATTCAGGAAATGTATACTCCTCATACAAACGTATACAATATGAACTGAAATTAATAGAATATGAAATTATGTAATAATGCTGGTTCTATGCTGGTTCAGATCTTGAGATGCTGTGTAACAATAGAATGTGATGATTTGCAAATCATGCAAACCCATTTTTAAAACAGAACAATATTTAAAAACAAAGACAACATATCAGAATTTGATACTGAAAAGCTTGGACAATACAAAAGACTGGAAAAAATGTGTGGAAAAGGCTGAAAAAAAAACACCTGGTGGAAGCTCTCACAGCTAATTGATAACAGGACCGTAACATGACAGGGTATTAAAAAGAGCATCCCAGGAACATAGAATCTCTCAAAAGGGTTTATCACTCAATGAAAGATTGTAAGTAAATAGTGGAACAATTTAAAAATAATGTTAACATCTTTTGACATGTTAATGTCAAAAAGAATTCATCATCCACAGTACTGAAGGTCATTAAATGATTCAAAGAATCCAGAGTAATCTTAGTACTTAAGGGACAAGTCCAAAAATATGGCATGACTGTGATTTTTGGCCCCTCAAATTAAATACAGATATGATTCGGTAGTGAAATTCACTGCATGGAGCACAGGAAGACTTCCAGAAACCAATGTCTGTGAACAAAGTTTGTTGCTACATCCACAAATGCAAGTTAAAACTCTACGATGCAACATATGCTGCCATCCAGACGATGTCTTTTCCAAGGAAGGCCTGGCTTATTTCATCAAGACAATGTCATGTGTGTTCTGGACATGACAATGTCATGTGTGTCCTGAAAACATTTGCTGCATCATGAAGCAAAAAATATTATATAAGAGATGCCGAACTGTTGAGCAGCTGAAATCCTAATTCAGCAAAAAAAAAAAAAGAGACAACATTTCACTTTTAAAAATCCACCATTTGTGCTCCTCGATTACCAAATGTTTACAGAATGTTGTTAAAAGAAGAGGTGATGAAACACAGTGGTAAACATGTTCCTGTCCCAACTTTTCTGGAACATATTGCTTGCATCAAATTGAAAATAATTCAATTCAATTTAATTCAATTTTATTTATATAGCGCTTTTAACAATGGTCATTGTCACAAAGCAGCTTCACAAAATGAAATAAATTGTG
>JBBJLR010000019.1:14116600-14131379 GCA_037577145.1 Brachypetersius gabonensis
GATATACACATACACACACACACACACACACACACACACACACACACACCCACACATACATATATATATATATATATATATATATATATATATATATATTGTTAATGTTGAATATTAAATGTAAAAATAAATTTTATATATATTACAAATATTTTATTACAAATGTAACAATTAATTATTGTTCTTATTGTTATCATTAATTTTATTATTGTAATTTTATTTTTTAAACGATAAACAGAACATCAAACGCGTGTTAAAAATTGTACTACCTGCATCAGCCGCGGGTGACATAAATAAACTACAACGCAGATCGGCATTAAACATGAAATAACGAAAATAAACAAAAAAGGAGAAATAAAAAATGAAAGAACGAAAGAAAGAAAGAACACCCAACTACTCTGAAACACGCGTCCACGTGTGCGAGCGCTCGCGATAAACTGAGGAATGAAAAAGCAAACAAGTAAAGATATAAACAAGCAAATAAAATAAAATAATAAATACACACATAAATAAACGTGTATTTGGATCATTATGATAATTACACTAACTACACATAAACACACTTCACATTCGTTGAGTCTCAAGTAACTTATTATAAGGAAATCATGATGATGATGATGATGATGATGATGATGATGATTTTTATTATTATTATTATTATTATTATTATTATTATTGTTGTTGTTGTTGTTGTTGTTGTTGTTGTTGCTGTAGTATAGATGGCATTGTTGATGTTTCTAATTAATTAACATTACAATGTATCGATTTGAGCAAATCTCACGAGACAAATTTAATAGAGCCTCAAAAAGTAAAATAATTATTTAATTAATTAAAGCTCTTAATGGGGTTATAAAACTTTCAGATGCGTATCCTCAAAACATAAAGCCCAAAGTCACGCAGACACAGCTGCAGTGAACGCCCACACACACATTCAGAAAACAGGCAACAGTCGCGCGCTCAAATCCGCCCCTTATGTAGAACCAAAAATAAAACACACTTTGAAGGAAAACTAGTGAAACACCCCAAAAGTTACTCCTGCGCTTCAGCTTCACCCATATCTGAGCTATTAGATCAAATCTATGTTTAAAACATAATAATTTCCACATTGCATCACCTAAACCTGCTTTTCAGGGTTCAGAAACCCATATACACCTCATCTTCAGGCATGGAGCGCAAAGACCGAAACAGTGTGTTCTTAACCCTCAGATCCTTGCCCTGAACATCAGTTTTTGGGGGCAAAAAAAGCTCAGGGTTTGATTCACCACCACACTACAGTGGACAAAGAGAAGAGAAAAGGACCCCCCCCCCCCCCCCACACACACACACACACACAGCTGCAGAAACCCACTCAAAACACCAACTTACAGAGGTTCTACAGCACAGAAAAGGGTAAAGGGTATGAAACAATGGAACTAGAACCTGGATGAACCTGGGAGCAAATGGGTGGATGGAATTTGGAGAAAGAGGAAGAAAAAAACTGGGATCCATTACCTATTGCTGGCTCACCTGCGAGGCGCAGCGCAGACATCCTCTGGAACTCAGGCTCCTGGAGCCACTTCCACATCCTGCGGAAGGTCTCACGCCCAGACTTGAGCTTGCTCCAAGGCTTGGGGTTGCGGAGCAGGTCGGACAGGGTCCCCTGGGATCGGCACAGCACCCTCTGGGCAAAGATGGCCTGTGGGATGCTGTAACGCTTGAGCTCTGTTGTGATCCTCTGGGCCACCTCCTTGGTGTTCACCTCCTCCACCGATCCTGGGGTGCCTGGAGCTCCAGCAGATCCTAGCTGTGCACCGCCAATGGGTTCCCGGCTGGATCCAAGGGCAGAGTGGTGGCCCGGGGCACCCAGGTGCGCATGAGGGTGGTGGGGGTGATGGTGCGGGTGGTGGTGGTGGTGGTGGATGCCGTTGAGCTGGACCATCCCAGCAGCTGCCACCGCCGCTGATGGGCTAACATGTTGGTCTCCATGCCTGGCCAGCACCGCAGGATGGTGGGCAGCCTCAAAGCCATTGGGTGCAAGCATCTTGTCTGCACCCGGATGGGCATATGGCGGAAGGCCCTGCTGGGCGCTGTGGAGGCTGCCCAATCCTGAACTGGCCAGAGGAGACAAGGTCTGGCCCATGGCACTGACATCCTTGTGGTAGGGCGCATATAGGTTGTTCATGGAGGCCAAAGCCCGGTCATCCCTCATCAGGGTGAAGCTCCCACTAACGTTGCCCGGGATCCGTTGGTGTGGGTGTGGAGGTGGTGGGTGAGGAGGTGGGGGGTGGTGGTGATGGTGGTGGTGGTGATGGTGGTGGGGGAACTTGTCCGAGACGGTGGAGATGGGGGGCAGAGGTTGCAGGGGGGTGAGGGTGGTGTATGTGCTGCTCATGCTCATCCCAGGAGGTGCTTCGCAAGCCATGGTCATGGCAGCGTGAAGGTGGCCGGCCAGCCCATGCTGCTGCTGCTGAGCTTGGCTCTGCTGGCTGTGGTGTTGGTGCTGATGCGGGTGTTGGTGTGGTTGGTGGTGGAAGTCGCCGCCCTCCATGGCCACGGCCCGGCCGCCCCCACGGTGGGTCCGATCGCCCGGCAGCAGGTCCGGATCATGGCTCAGGTCGCCCATGTTCTCCATCGACAGCTGAGCGTTCATGGCGCGCTGGAGCTTGCGGGCAAACCATCTATCTCAACGGCGAGGAGCAAAAAACAAAAAAAACAAAAATCAAACAAACAAAACAAAACAAAAAAAGATTTCGAGGGATGTAGAAGAAGATGATGGTGAAGAAGAGAAGCAGTCCTAACGGTACAAGCTGAGCTGTTGTTTTTCTTGTTGTTTGTTTATTGGTTATTCATTTCGCAAGTCTGTAGAAAAATGTTCATCATTCTCGCTGTGCAGATTTTTACATCCCCTTCCAAACCTCCAGTGTATTCTCCGATCGCTTTGGTATGTTTAAAAAATACATATACAAAAAAACAAGCCGAGGCAAAAAAGAAAAAAGCGAATAAAATAAATAGAAACAAAATGAAAAATTTAAGGCCCCCGTCCGTTCAGCAGCGCGTGATCGGCCGTGCTGTCCGTCCCTGTCCGCTCCTCTCCGTCTTTAGCCATGGCTGCTGCTGTTCCCTCCGTTTCTTCTGCCCAACTGCCGCTGGCTCTGCGGCGCACCCGCACCGCGCATGCGCACCGGAGACCACCTACCCCTTGTCCCAGACCTGCTCACTCCGCACCCACAGGCTCTGACGTCATTTATTAAGGAAGTTATCCCGGGCTCTATAAAGCTAAGGGGGGCTCTTGGTTTTTTGGGGTCCAACTGGAGTCTTCTAGCTGTTGCTCGTGCCGGTGAGTTCAGGTGCACGAGTTCAAAACATATGCAAACAGTGGCCTCCAGACTTTATATCCATTAATGAACCCCTTGACTTAAAGAACCAGCGCCTTCTGTCCCCACCGTCATTTGATTAATTTTTCCTTTGTGACGTTTGTACACCATGCATGACCATTACTTAGCTCCCCTGTATCCCTGAGGCCTGGGTTACGCAAATTACCTCTCTTCTGATTAGCTCTTCTGATTAATTACTTATTTTGATTTAAACTCCAAAAGCAGAATAAATGAATAACTAAATATTTCAGAACTACAGAATGAATTCCAACCATATACATATGGGAATATATATTCCTAATTGTTTTTTTCTTGCAATAAACACGTTTTGATGACACACACACACACACACACACACACACACACACACACACTCACACACACACACACACACACACATCATACATTTTTTTACTAAACGGAAAAATCTGTTTTCCATGACTCTCCCCTGTGTTTACTTCCAAATGACTGAAGAACGTAAACATATCCTGTCGCTTAAAATGTATGTGTTTATTCAAATGTGTTTCCATACAAATAATGACTGAGTAAAATGAATGTAGTCAAAACACAGCAAAAACTAAAATAAAAACGATATAAATATTCCTTAAAATTTGATGCGTGGAACCTTAATTTTTACATTTAAAATGTTTTTAAAAAAAATATATATATATATCTGCCAACGTTTCATCCCTGAAACATTCCCATTTGGTGCCTAAATGAGATATGGATTAATGGAGGGCGTTTGTGGGGCGCGGGCTGGAGCTCCAGGCAGCAGGGGCAGATCGTTTTCGCGCGCGGGTAAGTGGGGCAGATGTGTCCATTGTTGGGTTATTAGCTAAGAGTAACGAACCAAGCTTAGCAGGAGAAACCCCGCCCCCGTGCCCCCCTCGCCCCCCTCAACAGCGCATTAAAGCTGCTCGAGTGAACTTCATTCAGCTCTCACTCATGAATGAGCAGAGGAGCACGCGCATCATGAAAAACGCCCGTTTATCAACATCAAAGAGTCACCGGCCTCTGATAAACACAGATGATGTTTACGTCACGCGGGCACGCGGCATATCCATATAGCAGCTATTTTCAGAATAGGCACCTGCACAGATCTACGTTTTTATTAATTAATTGTTCATTATTTAATTGTTCTTTATTTCGGAAAATCGGGAAAAGAAGTTCGCATCAAAAAGTCAAGTGCACTTCACTAAAAGGTCATCTACAGTACGCATCAAAAGGTCCTCCTGCCCTATTTACTATCACAAAGAAAAAAATCAAACAAAAAAGAATCACATACAGATTCAAACTGAGGTTCTAGAGCCACTGGCTTTGCTAAAGCGTTCTCTACACCCTCGTTTTAAGATTATCCACCTCAAAGAATCGTATACATTAAAGCGGAGCGTGAATTGTGTGGGGCTTTTGTGCCTTTATTAACATTGCGCCTTTTTAACAACAAAAGAAAATATTAAGAATCCCCCAAACTGCTATTTTTTTGTCTCTTTGGGGAGGGGTCTTTACAGTACCCCGAGTAACCACCGTAATTCGAGCCATGCATAGATGGCTTCTTGAGGTTTTCCACCATGGACATCCATGTTCAGTTGACTCTTTGAGTTGTCACCCCCTCTTTACTATAGAACACATGAAAAACCACCCTGCTTATTCTGAAGAGAACAACACCAGTGACTAGCTTGATAACGACAGCAGGTATCTTGCTGCTGTCCATTAGTGTTAATTAATGAGCAGTTGGCGCATGCGTCGTAGCGCTTTTAGTGACAGCTTGGCGCGGCAAGTGTTGAGGGCCTCCGTCATTTTACCCCCCCCACCCCACCTCTTTTTACTCCAGGACCCCCAACTCTGCCCAACTCTACCACATGTCAAAGGTGAAGCTTCAAGACTCCTGAAACCAACAGCTGCTCGCGAGCTGGGGGGCAGATTAACTTTTGGAGAGGGTTTTTTGCTTGGTTTGTTAGGGACTTGCTCACATCTGTTGGGGTCAGCAACAGTGACCACGGTTTTAACGAGTTAAATAAAGTTAAACTGCCACTAATTATAAGTCAGTGATGGGGGGTTTGATCACTGAACTGGTGAGGATGGGTGGTTTAAAAAAAATGACATTTTTGATTAGTGGTCCGGACCAAACATAACCGAACTAGATGTAATCGGACCGGATCGTTTCGGATCGGATAATCGGACCGGAGGGAGTGATGGGGAACCGGGGAGCACGTGACAGAAATAATGCAAAGATAAGCTCCTGTCGGACACAACTTTATTATCAACATTCAGGCATTCATTCCATTTAATCACAGACATCACAAAGTAAGGGACAGGTCTTCATCCCACCGGTGTGGCCGAGAAAGGGCCCGGTGGTGGGGGCGAGCCGCGGGACCGGGACCGGCGCGAGATAAACGTAATATTCAGGCAGGAAATTTCAGCTAGCAGACGCATCTGCGCGCATTCTCATACTGGTCGATATTTCTCATTCACACTCCAGCCTCAAGGATGTGTGTGTGTGTGTGTGTGTGTGTATGTGTGTGCGTGCGCGTCTGTGTCTAGGCCTGCTCAGGCGTTTCTGATCGAAGCTCGTCTCCGAGGTGTTTTAACCTGCAGGCCTGAAAGGTAAAAGTTCTGTTATTAATGGGGGTTGTGGGGGAGGTGGGGATGGGGTTATGACATAAAATTTTACGCATAAAAAAATTTAGATCTTCAAACTAAAGAAACAAAAGGACTTTAAATTTATCCAGAAATGTGCAGAAAATGACTGATATGATACACGCGAATACATAATAAACTGTTAACAATAACAACAGCAACAACAACGATAATAATAATATAATAACAGCAATAATAATTATTATAACGTTCTGCTATTGTTTGCTTGTAGTGTGTACAGTTTCGTGTAAGCAAGCTTTTGCATCATTTTGAAATTAAATCTGTTTCTTCAAAAATGTTTTTTCAAGGTACTTTAGCAGGTTATTCAAAGAACCATATTAACTCATGATATAATTTCTGTTTATGTTGATGGAGAAACTGTTGCTTGTGCTTCTTTAAAGGGCCTCCAAAACTAGACATTAATTTCTATTTAAATTTTATTTTAAAATAATTTGGCTTTAAGACTGCTATATGCAAATAAGCTCGTTTCTAATTGACTGCAAGTTGGTACCTCGCGCAAAAAGCGGCTCTAGATGAAGGGGCGGGACTAAGCTCGTTATGTAAACAAGTGTGTTTTTGACGTCACAAAGACAACACATACGAATCTGGCTATTTTTTGCAGCCTAGTTTACAGTCTTTTTTTGGGGAAATATATGGAAATGTCAGTTTTCCATAATATGAACTTTTTAAATATATTTTTTGTATAGTTTTTAGGTACTATATAAAACATTTTTGGCACAGAGTTGTTTTTTTGCAACTAGTTTTTACACACAACTACATTAGACCACTTACATATTACCACCTAGTCGCCCCCCTCAACACAGCCCGCATCCAAGAGCATGTTTATGAGAGAAGAAGTTGAAACATCGAACCAAAATTTTATAATTTCTCATTCAGCACTTTCGCTCCCACCAGCAGAAACTAATCATATTCTCAAATACAATTCGCGTATTTATTATTTTTTTTACCGTCTGTTGATCAGTGCAGGGTTTTAACCGAACCACATGCGAGTCCTGCAGATGCAAACTAACAGCAGCGGAGCGAACAATGCGTGGAGGACAAATTAACCCTTTAAACTGTTAAACCCACATCTGAAAACCTCCTGAACACCAGCCAAAGCTTTCAAGGTAATAAATAAATATATAAATGTATAAATATAAATAAGGTTCTCCTGGTTCGGCTTTCAAACAAAACTGAAAAGGACAACATAATCAGTCTAAAAAAGAACGTGTTTATTAGCTCAGTTTAAACGTGTTAAATATTTTAATACATGTAGTACATAGTATAATAAAACAGTATAATATCTATATACATTTGAAGGTAATCATGCAAAGAACAAATGCTTACACAAATAGATACACCGAATATGCCACAAACACAATAATTGCATAGTTGTTTAATTTTGTATTTTAATAATTTGAATTTTAACGGATTTGAATTTTTCCTGATAATAAAAATATATTTTCTTTTCCTTCTCGACCCGCTGTATTAAAAAAATGTTTTAACAAAAATGAAAAATATCAGTCGCACACATTTCATTCCAAATACTGAAACAGCGATGTTGCGAATATTTCAGAAATGTCATTTTTAATAACACCAATTAGTTATCACACGACTTTTCACTTTAATGTTGCGCGGACATCAGGCAGGTCCTGCTTAAAATTAGTTTCTGTTTTTAGACGCTTGTCATCGTGTAACTGGAAGAATATGTTTGACTGTATTTTTTAAGAATTTGTAGTTTTTAATTTGTTTTAGAATTTGAATTGGTCTAAGTAAAATAAAAACAAATGCGTGTTTGCGCGCGTGTGGGCGTACCCGCATGAAGCTGGTGGGTCTCAGAGAGTGATATATGTACCAATCAATAGTGGACTACATTATCCTGATCAATGACTTTAAGCTGAAAGGAGATTTTAAAGACACAATTCCACACACACTTCCACCCGTGCGAGTAGACTAACTGCTTAACAGATCCATTGATCGCTAATTGATGGTTTCTGGACATTTTGATGGTCGTTTCCACAAACCTGCTGTAAAGGACACACGCACAAACACACACACAACTCAGTGTTAAAAACCCTATGATACACAATAATGCCCCAAGTATGACAAGAGTGCAGAAATAAAACGTGTTACATAAGCTCTACTGCTATTTGGCAGGGGTTGTGCTTAGTGAATTTGCAATTATTTTAAAAAAGGTAAGGAAATAAATTACCCCAAAACCACCCTAAATTTCAACATTTTTTTAACTTCAGGAAAACAAAACCACTACATTTTGTTTTTTTGACAAAAAATAAAATAAAAGCAACAAAAATCATCTTTTTAATAAGAGTTAAACTGACCAGATTAAGAACCCATTGCTTTAACACAGCCTGAATTTGACCTGTCAAAGAGTGTCTTTAAAAAAGAAAAAAGGAGCCAGGTTGGATAAGACACTGTTTGCCTTTCCCAAAGTCAGTTAATACAAATGTAGCAACCTTTGGTCAATGCGAACACAAACAGAGCTCTCCAAGGCCTACACAGAGTTTACACTGACCATGTGTAAAAGAATGTACTGGGGCTTGAAACTCACATATATCATTCTTAGATATATATACATGAAATGAAAAAAAGATGGTTGTAAAGAGGAAATCAACTGGAGGCAAATAAGATGACTAGATGATTAAATGCAACAGTATCATGAAGAATTAATTGTGTATAATCAGGATTGAAAGTCCAATGTTAAATGACGCAGACTCAGTTTCTGGTGCATCTGAGCTGGATTTAGGCTCCATGAGCTTAGTACTAAGATAGATAAGACATCTTGTTATACTGTGGAATGGATTAACATCCATGTCTGGGGTTGGATTATTACATACAGTGTTGGATTAATTCCCCCACAATTCCTGGACATGGTTTACACCTAAACCTGGACAAAACTGCAACATAAATTCCACTTAGACCTAGTAAATTCAGCACAAAGCACCTAAAAAAGCCAGTTCAACACAATAGGGTTAAACTAAGCACCATAAGTGTTCAAAGCCAAATCAAACATAATTAACCTAAACTGTAGTTAACTACCACCGTGTAACTGCTAAGACCACTAACACCATCATTACTGTGATATTTAAAAGGCGATGGAAACAATAGGCTGAGTCTTCTGAGTGAAGATAATGAGTTACAGATTATTTTTTAGCCAGTAAACAGGACACCACAAGACATACACTCTTATAATAATGTATAAAATATGATAGCAGTATAACATATGCAGTGATATATAAAGTGATATTTTACATAAGGTATGTAACACAATATGATAGATTTCATATGTTATTTAACTGAATTGGATATACCATTAAACAGTAATGTAGAAAATGAAAAATTATTTTTTACATACAAAGCAATGAAGCATATATTACTTTGAAAGATGCAACATATACTAAGGTATGTGTTTATATAGTCATCTTTCATATGAAAGAGGTAAATACTGGCCATTGAAAATAAGCTGATCTAGAAGATGTAATAAATTTATATACATAAACAGCAATCCAAGGTGTGGTTAAGCTTCACTTACATATTACTATAGCACATAAAAGTATATACTGAGAAATCAATATAGAGTACTATGACATATAAGGTATACGAAAAAGTATGTAACATTATATTGAATCAAGTGTATACTAAAATATCACAGTAGCAAATTATTTACTTACCTAGGAGAATATAAAAGGCATATAACTAATTATTTTATGTTGTATTGATATTAAAATGAGTTAAACTACATATGCTACTTACATTTGTAATGTAACATACACAACAGGGTATACACTAAATTAGCAATTGGGCAGAGAAGAAATTATTAATTTAAATAGGACCATATGCAATGTAATAGTATATAGTAAAATCTCAATAATAAGGTATTAATTGAGGTAATAATATAATGGTAATAAGGTATATACTAAAATAGTAATGTAGCAGTCATTAGGCTAGTACAGATATAGTAATATAGCAGTAATAAGGTGTATGTTGAAATAGTAATATAGCAGTAATAAGGTGTATGTTGAAATAGTAATATAGCAGTAATAAGGTGTAGGTTGAAATAGTAATATAGCAGTAATAAGGTGTATGTTGAAATAGTAATATAGCAGTAATAAGGTGTATGTTGAAATAGTAAAATAGCAGTAATAAGGTGTATGTTGAAATAGTAATATAGCAGTATTAAGGTGTATGTTGATATAGTTACATAGCAGTAATAAGGTGTATGTTGATATAGTTACACAGCAGTAATAAGGTGTAGGTTGATATAGTAATATAGCAGTAATAAGGTGTATGTTGAAATAGTAATATAGTCATAATTAGGCTAGTACAGATATAGTAAAATATGAGTAATGTACACTGAAGATCGATATAATAATATATCAGTAATAAGATATATAGTGTATAGTGATATAGCAGTAATTAGGTTTTATTATAGATACAGTAATGTAACAGTTACAGGGCGATGATGTAATGACATATTGGTAATAAAGTGTATACTGATATTTTAGGTTAGTACATATATAATATAACAGTAAAAAGGCATTTACTGATATAGTAGTACAGTAATAAGGTAATACATAATAATAATACATATGACTAAAATGGTATTATAACCTACACATAAGGTCAAATATAGTAATAGTAATAGTAACATAGTATGTGTGTGTGGGTGTGTGTGAGGTAAAGATAGTCTAGCTCTGCTCTTTGCCTTTGCTCTCAGGGCTCTGCAGCTGTCCCCCCCCCCTCCCCCCCAACACCCTCTTGATACACACACACACACACACACACACACACTCACTCACTCACTCACGCACACACGCTCACGCACCCCTCCCTGAGTGTTTAAACCTGTCTGCACGTCTCCAGGTCTCTGCAGGCGCCACATGTCACCGCATCCGTCCAGTGAAAGTGCAGGTCTGCTTTCAGTTCCGCGTGCAGAGGCGCGCTCGTCCTAATCCCCATCACCACCGCGCGCAGGCAGAAAAACACACACACACTCACACAGCCCACATCTGCACACACCGCGCGCTTTACGGATCCCATTGTCTTGCTGTTGTTGTTCTTGTTGTTTTGGCCTCGTGCTGTATCTCCTGGTGGTCGTGTGCTCCAGTCCCCGCTCCTCCGTGAAGCGCCTGGCGCGCCGTTTCCCGCCCGTGTGCGCTCGGCAGCCCTGCGCGCGCCGGACTGGATCTGCATGCAAATTGTGCTCCACTTTCAATCGAAACCTTCGATCCGCGCGAGCTGAAGGCTGAGCGCAGCTCGCGGCAGGATACAGAGTTAAACGCGCGCGCACACGCACACACACACACACACACACACACACACACACACACACACACACACACACACACACAGACAAGTATTTTAGCATTTTAAGCACTGCGTTACTGAATAGCACTGTAAACAAACAAACAAACAAACAAAACAGTCTCACACAAATGCACGCGCTCAACTGCGCACCCTGCCTGAAGGACGCGCTAGATTAGAGGGTGTTTTAAATTATCTTTATGTTAATTTATTTGTTTATTGTTTACTATTAAAGGTCAGTTTTAACGGGGACAAACCCATATGTTTATTTATGTATTTTGTATGTTCGGCATGATGGGTCAGTTTACATGATTTTTTAAGACGATTTTTGATTTTTGAATAAAATATGGAGAAAAGGAATAAAGACCACGCGCATTAAAGTCTATTTAAACATTAAAAGTCTATTTAAAGTCTATGACTAATTTACTGGTTTTGATTACTGATCTAAATCTTAATTTATTTCTTAGGATTTTATTCATTCCCTCAGTTAAAATATGGAAACATCGTGAAGAAATTTCAAAGCTTGAAATATGACTGACGAATCAACTGATGTAAAACGTTTTTAGTAGCCTTATGTAAATTAAATTCCATTTTAGGTAGAACATTTTTCTTTGATGGAAGAAATTAATTTTAAAAAAGAATAGAAAATGAGCAGTAAAACTCGATTATTCACACCCTTTTCTTGAAATACAGAATTAAGTTTGGAAATTTAACTTGTCACAGGCTACTCTGAAGTCAATACGAAATCAATACACGCGTTACACGTTTTTGAGGGGCGGGGCTTCATGGGTTAAATCACCAAATCTTGAGCAAATATTTATTGATTCTTTTTGCTTTTTTTGGGGGGGCGAGGGTCCTTGTAAAAGACATAGAGAAGGTCGAGGGAAGGGTGGGGCTTTTTTGTCTGTGGCTATAATCTAACAGCAGCAATAAATTGCTTAAATAAAAATAACTAAATAATCTCTCCCAAACTCTACTAATCCCAGGCCATCTTCTGCTGAATCTACTACCCAAGACCTGTTTTTGTCTCTCCACAGCTCATTTAATCAACTGTGTTCCTTTGTCTTCCAGACCGAAGCTTGTCCCTCCCCAGGCTCTATGGCTGTCTGAAGATAAGTAGCCAAAGGGAACTGAGAGCAGCCAAAACAAGATGGAGAAAAAGCTTAAGGACCGTGACTTCATCTCTTATCACTCTCTCATATAAATTTGCAATGACTTAACTTCTGCTAAGTCTTCCTTCTTCAGAACCAAATTTGAAGAATCTGCATCAAACACTGGCAGACTCTTTGCCACCTTTTCATCCCTTCTTAAACCTCATATTTTCTCTATATCTCCAGCTCTCTCACCAGAAGACTCCACCATGATCTTCGACGAGAAGATTGACAATATTAGATTAGATTAGATTAGATCCTTTCCTCCAACCATCATGCTGCCAGCCAGAGACCAGACCATGCTGCCTAGTTTCATGACTTCACACTGCTCTCTCCTGAGAAAGTGTCACTACTCCTGACATCCAGCAAACCTACTATGTCTCTGCTCAACCCTCTCTCATTGAGCACACTCCGGATGATAGAATTAGATCTCATCCTGCACATCGGCTACATAAACAAAGGCTCCTTGATGACCGGTCATGTTCCATCTGTTTTCAGGTCTGCAGTGGCTATAGCAATTTTGAAGAATTGCTGGACTCCTCAGATGTTGACAACTACAGAAAGGTGTATCTTCTCTCCTTCCTTTCCAAAGTTTTGGAATGTGCCGTTTACAAATAACTTGTTCTTTTTCAAATCAGGCTTCAGGACCCAGTCTGGGTTCAAGATGGCACACTTCACTGAAACTGCTGTACTTGCCGTCTCCAAAGAACTTCATGCAGCTAGATCAGTTAACCGGTCTTCTGCTCTGATCCTCCTTGACCTCCTTTCACACAGTCATCCACCAGATCCTCCTCACCACTCACTCCAACCTTGGGTTCTTGGACACAGCCTGGCAATGGTTTGCTTCCTACACTGATGACCGGAGGTACCAGGGGGCATGGCAGGGTTCCCAGTCTGCTCCACGAAGACTATCCTCTGGTGTTCCACAGAGCTCTGTCCTTGGACCGCTTCTCTTTGTTCTGTTTTTCTTGGGGATGTAATAGCCTTGCATGTTTTTTCCTACCACCTACTATGATGATATGCAGCTTTTTCTCTCTTTCCCTTCCAGTGACAACCAGGTCTCAACCCGCATCTCAGACTGTCTGGCTGATATCTCCTCCACCTCAAGCTGAACCCCAGCAAGACCGGGGGAGTCCTTCACCAAGCCACAAACTCATCGTTTCTTTTGGGAACTTGGTTAACGTCCCTTCAAAGAAGATAAGAAATCATGGTGTTATGCTAGATGAAGATCTGTCTTTCTCGCCACAGGTTGACTCTTATCTCCATGCCTTTCTTACTTTTGTCTTAACTTCTGACTTTTCTTTGACAGGCGTTGTTAAGGTGTACTTAGCCTGCAGTAACTTGGTTGAATAACTGACATTGATTTAAGTTTAGCTTTACAGAGTTAAGAAACTTGAGCACGGAAGTACATTGCACTGGATAAGAGCGTCAGCTAAATGCCGTAAATGTGAATGTACTGAATGCCTATTGGTTAAATACTTCTGTGCGAGAGCAAACCATGCATGCTGTGAAACGTCACATTTCCTGTTTGTGAGCACTGTTTCTGCTCTGGAAACCGCAGAACACGGAGGACATGCAGGTCTGATGGACTTTTACAGGCAGATGATTCAGCATGAATAATGAATGAGGTGTCTGTGTGTGTATGTGTGTGTGTATGTGAGTGAGTGTGTGTGGGAGCAAATACAGCTAGCGCTGCCCATCGGAGGAGCCATTGTCTTGCAGTGTTGACCAAGTCTTGTTACTGGTTAAATCATTACTGCACATCGAAGTGGCGTGCAAACACTTTATTTACCCAGTAAAAGTACCAAGTAAAAGTTTAAATTCTTCCAGAATGCTGATGAACACATGGCCTTTAATGAACTCAGTTACAAAAGCTCATAAATAGGTAACATATTCAGAATGGATTTAGATAACATTTCAGACAGACACATAACTGAAATTTGAAATAAATTCACACCTTGCAGGGATATAAACCCCTGGGTACTCTTGTAGATAACCAATCACAAACAAACAACCCCAAAACAGATAATGATTGTGTGAACTTTAAGTGCAGCTGGAAATGATTTTTTATCCTTTTTATCAGTTTGCAGTTTTGACAATTTCTCTTTGCAGTTTAGTCATGTCCAAATGTCTACCTGCTACTTGGAAGAATAGCGAGGACCTACTTACCCCCCCAGAGAGAGAGAGAGAGGACAGTTATACTGAGTGATGGGGAGAGGAAGGACGGAGGATGGAGGAGAGGGAAGACCACCCTACCCACCCAGAGAGAGAGAGAGAGAGGACAGTTATACTGAGTGATGGGGAGAGGGAGGACCA
>JBBJLR010000019.1:14220015-14234656 GCA_037577145.1 Brachypetersius gabonensis
CCTTCTGCACACAGTGAGAGCTCTAGATCTGTCCTCATGTCCTTCTGCACACAGTGGACACAGTGAGAGCTCTAGATATGTCCTCATGTCCTTCTGCACACAGTGAGAGCTCTAGATCTGTCCTCATGTCCTTCTGCACACAGTGGACACAGTGAGAGCTCTAGATCTGTCCTCATGTCCTTCTGCACACAGTGAGAGCTCTAGATCTGAGCTCTAGGACCTCAGTGTCTGTACACTGTGATTTTCATTTTAAGCTGAAGACTCTGGTGTTGCCGTCCAGCAGATCCCTGAGAGGCAATTCTGGTTTAATGTAATGGACATCACAGCTATTTCTATTAATAAAATACAATGAAATGTTTTCTTTTGAATTATTATTGAAATTTGGAATTTCCATGGAAATAGAATGAAAAGTGTCAACATTCAAAGCTAAACTGATGGACATAATGAAATAAGTAAAAGAGTAAAAGAATGGGGAAAAAAATCCCTCAAAATTTATGCTGTATATCATGTAAAGTTGGTTGGATTGATAAATAATTTTTAAAAATACCCTGATTATATCAATAGGACTGGAGAACCCATAGTAACTAAATGTAAATACAGGCCATAAAAGGTTTGATATCATTTTGCTGTTACTATTGTTCTTCTTAAGTTTCATAAAAGAGCCTGGGTTTAATTAAGTAAAACCGTAACTGAGCTGCCACCTCTGTGAAAAGCTCCCAATGTCTCAGTCGGCTATTCAAGCTGGAGTGCAAAGACTTATTGATTTATTTCCCTGAATCACTGTCTGCCCCAATAAAACACCGCGTCTCAGGAACGCCGGCCATTGAAACTCTCACTAAGGGAAATGGCACAGCATCAAGAACTGAAAGCCATTTGAAATAAAGGGTAGTTATTTTAATACGAAATGCGAATGTTGCATTGTTGGATGCCTTTGGGTCCATTACTGAATCTATGAGTGCCCCCCTGTGCACAGTAATGTTTTATGCATTGGAGAACTCAACACTTTACACAAGAGGCCAATAAAAAATGGGAACCAGTTGAATATGAAATGGATGGAGCGCTGAGCCATTTTTGCAGACAGTTCCCAAACAAACATCCCAATGTCGATTCCCGACATTTTCATTTACGCTAAATAAGATTTTTACCAAGCCAAAATGTTTTCTTGCTTATTCTAGTCATGAAACAATGGCCTAAACAATACTGGGCAGTCCATTGTGAGCTGAAGAGCCTAAACCCAGATTACCCTGATTAAGTTTTAGTCAGTAAACATAGCCCAGCAAAAACCTAATTAGGGCTTCCAAGAGTTCCAAGAGCTCTATCTCTGTGTTGTGAGCTGGGATGAACCAAGATGTGGACTAGCTGGAGATCCCAGAGGTCTGGTTTTGAGGACCACTACCCTAATGGCCTCCTGTGGAGTGTTTTAGAACATCCTGCAGTTAGGCTGTAATCCTCTAGTCTGAGGGTCTAAGCAAGTAAGCAAGTCGACATCATGAGGGATCTTCTATGCTGAAGATGAACCTTCAGTGAGGCTTTCAAACATGAAGAGGAAGCTAGAACTTGGTAACTAAGACAAAAACAGCTAGGACAACTTAAAAAGAAATGATGGTGTGATTCCTCTCCCAACAATAACAAAACGAGTAGGACCTTCTAGGTCAACCTAGAAGTTTGATCAAATTAATTTAAACGTATTTTTTCAAATATGGTAAACAAATAAACATGACTAAAAAGCCCATTATTGCTGATGGCTGATATAAAACGTGGTGGCAAAATCTGTGGTGGATTTTCAGCTCACCCTAGAAGTTAACGTGATCTCTGCCTTCCATCCTCAGTGTTCTCAGTAACGAACACGGCCCGGAGGCGTACGAGCTGCACGTGTCGGTGAAGGACTACTGCTTCGCCCGCGAGGACCGCATTATCGGCATGACCGTGCTACAGCTACAAGAACTGGCCGACAAGGTCAGCGTGAACGCCTCGTACCCGCTGGTCCGCAGCATCACCATGGATGAAACGGGTCTGACCATCATGAGGATACTCTCACAAAGGACCAATGATGAGGTGGCCAAAGAGTTTGTGCGGCTCAAGTCAGACACGCGCTCGGCCGAGGAAGTGTCGTAAGCGGCAAAAAAATAGAATTGAAGAGCAAAAAAAATTAAAATGAAAAAACAATGGAATCAGAGAAGGATAAAACCCAACAACGCAAGAGCGTCGTGTTGTTTGTTTCTGTGCATGTGCGTAATAAAAAACATCTGTTGGAATGTTTATTTTAAAACTAAAAAAGTACGTACTCAAAGTGTGTACCTGCTGTATGCTCACTATTAAGTAATGATATTCTACGGTTACGTTAACGAGACGTTGGATACTTTTTGTATGACAATTAGTCTTTTTGAACAGATATTTGTTCAGATAAAAGTGCCAAACCCAACGAGAAAAAAACTAACAAACAAAAAATTAAAACAAAATCAGAACAATTATTGGTGAACTTGGTGATCTTTTGAATTTGCTCGACTCCTTGGTCCTTGTGTGTGTGAGTGTGTGTGTGTGTGTGGGGGTGGGGGGGTCATTCTCTCTTTAAATGTGTAGCATTGGTTTTGTTTTTGTTTGCAGACTTGGTTTGGTTTTCATCCTTTCTCTCTCGTTCTCTATCTCTCTCTGTTCTGTCCCCAACAGCGCCGCTGGTTGTGCATGTTGCTATTATGTCTTGTCCCCCCCATGTGTCCTCACCATCGTGGTCCCGGAGCCCCGGGGGCCCCACGCTCTCTCGGACTCTTTGTATTCCGTTCCGACTTTAAAAGGAGACCATGTTTTTTTAAAACGGCGATGACTGCTACGTAACTCTTCATAAGTGTTTGTAATTTTATAGCCATTAATGACAACGAGGACCGCCTTCAGTGCTAATCAAAGCAGGCAGGGTTGGGTGGAACGTTCCTTTCTTTGTTTTTTTTCCCCAGTTTTGATGTCCGCAGGCTTACGGCCTTTCAGAATTATCACTGTGAACGCGCTTGGAAAGGCAATCTCACACATCACACTTTAATTCTGTCTGTTTATTTCTGTTTCTGACAAACTGCCAAAGTTATATTTAAAAAATAAATAATCAAAATGAAAAAAATGTTTGTACAAAAGCAATTCATCACCTGTACTAGAAAAAAACAGAAACTAACGTATCTACTGTGTACATGTGCTATATTGGTTTGTCTGATTGTGAAACGGGGGAATGTTTATTCGAGGATTATTTCTGTGGAGCTGTTTAATTGGACGTGAAAGTTGTAAATGTTGGTTTTATGTTTGAGTTTGTTTTATTCATTGTTTTTTTCCATTCGTTTCGTTTTTCTTTACAAAGGAAAGAGTTTAACATTTGGTAATTATGCAACATTCCTATGTATTGCACTGATGGCGAACTGTATGTCATGTAAATATATTTAGTGAGAAATTGTACCTCCCCAGTCTGGTTCATTAGCCTTAACTAATGGTGTCCTTCTTACTGGGCAGCAATAAACAAACAAGCCTGGCTTTGGTGTTTGCAAGCCCAGATTAACGCTCTGGCCATCAGAGGTGACCTTGGATGCATTTCGTTACTCCGTCTTGGATTGTCATTAATACTGAGCATCAGGGGGGTTGTGTCCAATATGTCCAATTCATCAGATTTAAAAGCATATAACCTGGTTGGATCGATCCTGACCTCATCAATTTTCCAGCATAGCCAATCGAAAGGGAGGAGAAATAAAGGCCATTCCAAATGCAATAAATAACAGTGGATCTGAGCTCCTTCAAAATGGCTACCATGCCTACCACCAGACAGGAGCTATTTATAGTGCAGGGATAAGCATGGAATGAGCAGATCAATATGAATTTCTGCACAGTCGAAGGGATGAGTTTTCGTAGGCGGTGGAGTCTATCGCTTGCCCACCGGCACTAACTGCTATAACGAACCCCTTTGACTGATCCCACCGTCTCAGGAACTCACAACAAACATCATGAGACCGAAGGCAACTGTGGTTCTGGGCTAAATCAGGGGCCTGGGGGAAAAACATGCTTCAGGACTGTGTGTGCTGTTTGCAGTTTATGGAATAAGTGTGAGCGACTTAGAGTTAAGTCGCGGGTTCGAATCCCAAGACCTCTGAGGTGCGGTCAGGCAGATCGGTTAAAGGTAGAGAGGAATCTCGTGCTGCTCACACTGTGCTGTGGTGTGTTCACGCATGACAAAACGGTCACTTTACTCTGTGCAAACGTTTAGCTATTAAAAAGATAATAGTAGTAGTATAATAGTAAAGATAGGCCCTATAATAGCCCGCAATGCTGTCTCTATTTAGAGCCACTGGCAGTTTAAATACAGTACTGTGCAAAAGTCCCATCATTTCTTCATATTTCGCTTCCAAACAGCCAGACTTTCTTGTATTTTTACTGTGGTCTTGAGGAACAGTTCTCCAGACTTCCTGAAGGACTTTCAGAGGCTCTCATTTACAGCCCAGTCCCTGAAAGTAACCAGTCTCAGAGGAATGTTTTTGTTTGTTAAAGCCACACAGCAATTTATGTATGAATCGTTCAAGCTGAAGGAAGCACATCTAACTTAAGGTCTGAACCAGTGAAGAACCAGGAGCAGATGATTCCAGATGATCAGTCCAGTGATCAGTATACTGGTGGTGCTGAATGCTGAAGTTTTTGAAACAGCTTTATCTGGGCACTTTGTATCTTAATGGAACTTTGCAGCCTGTCACTGTGAAACATTGGCTGCCATTTCTTTCATTTAAACAGAAAATATAAAGAAATGAGGGGCGGCTTAAGGCTTTTGCACAGTACTTTACAAACACTGTTCCATTTTGAATCTTTAGTGCTGAAGGATCACATCAAAAATCATTTGTTGTCACATAAATCTGTTCAGATTCAGATTCTGTGGAAGCAGTCAGAAGCACAGATGCAGTCGGAATGTTTTTTTCTGGGGACCAAAGGTTTAACGAAGCACAGCGCATGACGAAAACCGGCACAGCCATGAGAAACAGAACTGAGAAGAGTGAAGCTGAGGCAGTCAGGATAAAAGATGACCTTCATCCTGTGGTGGCAACTGTGGGATGGACTTGTATGCCCTAGCAATTACCACCACAACCCAGCATGAAAGATTCCGTTTCAAGTTCCTGCCACTGAAGAAACCAAATAATTGGTCTGTCTGACAGACGTCAGCAGTCAAGTCCACATAATGCCTGAAAACCTGGTCGAGGCTTCACCAGTTTCCTCGCTGCCACGCTTGACTGCGCAAAAATATGGGTCTATAGGCATTAGTCAACTTCATTGCGTGGTTCCCTCTGGCGAGAATAGCTATGTCAATGGCCTCCGGGCCCTAGCAGAAGAACATGCTAGGCTGGGAGGCTTGGGAAGGAGGCCTAAACAAGCTAGGGCCTGTTTAATAGACTTCGGCACATAAACTGCTGAACCAACAGTAGCAGTTCCTGAGAAATGTCACTGATCTAATAAAGCCAAAAATAGCAGCCTAAGCTAGTCGTTGGTTTGTGCTCCAAGGGGGAACCATCAGTGGCATCGCTGTAGTATAATTCAGAAGAGAAAAGTAAATCTGTTGAAAGGTATTCAGTGCAGAGAGCACCCGCTTGGCCAGATACGAAACGTCTGGAGGCAATCAACCAATCAAAAATCGGAATGCAAGCTCCCTACACTGCGCATTAATGGATGTTTTAGCATTGGAACCATGTCAGTAGGAGGAGAACATGCACCAAAATCTTGCTAGAAAAAGAATAGAAGTGAAACAAAGTGTCTTTCTCAAACTCAGGTCCCTTTACAAACAGCCTTTAACAGAGAGCTGTGGACAAAACAGTCCAACTGACCAAAACACACATTGCAATAGAAGGTAAGAGCAACTAGAAAGCAGCAATCAAGAGTTAATAGAAGAGGCAAAGCACTGAAAGAAAATATACATTTTAATTAGGTTTTGAATAAAAGAAAAGAAGAAGCAATGCAGAGGATCAGATCAGCCACAACTCTGAAAGATATTCCACTCTTTCAGATTTGGGGACTTTAAGTGTGAAGAACAGGGAGTAAATGAGTAGCTCAGCGGGAGCTTTATGCTTGGTGTACATCATCCGTTTGTGGGCTGCTCCCAGGCAAAAGATGACAACTGTGAAACAATCTTCTGGATTCCTTTGGTCCCGGCTCCTGAAAGGTGTTGGACTGTGAGGGAGATTCCGGGACAGCCTTCATCACGGCGACAAAAGACAGCTTGCGATTATTTTCTGACTGTCAGATATTTAGGACGACCATCTCAGAGTGTGTGCCGCTTCCACAAACGTCTGCTGACCAGAAAATCAAAACACAGCATGAAATGGAGAATTTATCACCGTGACATAGTGCGCCAAACACAGCATGGAGGCAAAACAAGGGAATTGTGGGTATTCCCTCTTCTTTTATTTTTTTTCCCACACACACCAAAACCACAGAGCACAGATGATCTTCAGATGGTCTTGATCTGTTCACTAACACTGCTGAGGACATTTTCTTACATACTGTCACCATCTACACACTTTCATAAGCCCATTATACATCAGCATGCTGTTCCCAGGTTTACTGGGTCATAAGGATGGAGTTCCACACCCCTGCTGTGAAATACGGGTATAAGGTCAGGTTTGTGGAAAAGTTGGGGAGATGTGTTCAGGCTTTCTGCTCATTCTGGAACTGAGCAGTGCTTTTCGCTGGGAAACCAGGAGAAGAACATCATGGTAATCAAGAAGAAAAGTTCTGAAAGCATGAATCAGTTTGATGCACAGGATGTTATAAAAAACTTTAATGTCAGGGTCAAATATCAGAGGAGGGTCCAAACAGCACAACCAGATTCTGACCAGAGTGAGGAGAGCAAGATAAAAAAAAGAAGGTGTGGTTTAATGTGGAGCCAAAGGTCAAACTTCCAGATCTTGAAGATGCCGTGTTCCACTGAGGCTGGGACTTTGGGATTTGAGGCGAACTAAAGGTGGGAGCCTCAGTTCTGAGAGGATAGGAAAATCCAAAATGAGCTTCGAGAAGTGAGCAGGTTTCAACACTAACTTGAGCTACAGAGATCTTTCTCTCCAGAATTTAGGGGCTCAGTGGGGTTTAAAAGAGTTACAAAGAAATGACCAGAAGAATAAAATGATACTCATTATGTAAAAATAGATGTAAAAGGATCTCCTGCATCATTCATGAATCTGAAACACTACTGACGTGACGTGAATACATTTCAGAATTCCATCTTCCTCTTCGGTTAATGCTCTAAACAGACCTTTACAAGAAAGGAAATCATGAATAAACTCTGCCTCAGTGGCCACCGACCCTAATGTACCCAAATATAGAGTCTGGTTAAATTAAAAGTACCAATAGAGGTGTTCTTCACACGTGGTACATTAGAAAAAGTCTAGAGAAATGATGGTAATGATGGTATTTCCTCCTGGAGATCTACGCTTCTACAAAGGCAAGGCAAGTTTACTTTTAGCGGTCGTTATCATGCACAAAGGTCATTCCGCGCGCTTAACGGGGACAAAAAAGCAGGAAAAGCAGGCAAAAAGTCACTATATAACAAAAGTAAGACTTGAGATCAATTAAAATGAGTTAAACAGAGATGAAAGAATGCACAGATGAAAGTGCAGTGATTCGTGTGCTGAGGTCGGCAGAAAACACGGCTGTTTTTAGTTTCTTTCTGAAGCCGCCAGGCCTGGTCTGATCTCCATGGCGAACTGGTTCCTGCAGGGGCAGCTTCACCCGGCGAGGGTCTCGGTTACACAGGGACTGGTGGGCTGGGGCTGGGTCTGGTGAATTTGGGCCTTTTAATTCAACATAATTTTTGTTCAAATTCTCAGCAGACATTTAATTAATCTCATTTGCAAGTAATATAAACGTTTGTTTGTTTTTTTATTAAAATATTTATGTTCCTCACAGAAAATGGTCCATGGCCAATGAATCTCAGTTTGAAAAAAGAATTATTTGTATAATTTTTCTTAAGCTATAAACAGGAAACTGTCCCACAGACGCAAAGGCCTTATGAGGGTTAATGACTAAAAGCACTTTTCCACAAACCGCACTGCGATGGACTGATATTTAGCACGCTTTCACTTTCCAATGTATTTCAGCCGGTGACTTGTCATGGATGAGTCTGCAGTGCAGTGGTAAGTGACCTGGATGAAATTCATCAAACATCTTATATTTGAATTATATTTTGGACCCAAACCATTGAGGGAAATACGAAGGTCCATCTCCAGCACCGTGTTCCTGCTGCCCGCTGCTTCCCTCGGTGAATGGGTTTAATGCAGAGGGTGAATTCCGTGCTGCTGTGTGCTGTGGTGTGTTCACATGATAAATGGTCTCCTCACAGTTACAAAAATGATGATTCAATGCTTTGAACTCTGTTCTATATCTAAAGCCAGTGTGAGGCCCTGAGGACTGGAGTAATTTCAGAGAATTGTAAAAGAGGAATAAATCAATTCACACTGTCTCAGATCGCAGATATAGTGCCATGTATGTGAACTGGACGGGAAAAATTTAGTTTACTGTCACAAATAGCATCCATTAGTCCAAACTACAGTGATTCATGTCTTCTAGGCTGTTCTCTGCAGTGGCACAGTCTCATAAACCTACCAGCAGAACTCTCCTTCTGTGTGTGGCACTCTTCGTCAAAACACCCATTTAAATGCATTTAATATTAGCCTCCTAAAACCAGCGTGATATAAACAGAGCACCTCAGTGTGATATAAACCTCTGGGTTTTAATGGACTTGTGATGGGGAAACCCTTAAGGGTGCCATCTGTCTGTCTCTCTGCCTGTCTGTCTGGGCTTTAAAAGTTTCCATCCAATTTTGTGATGAAGCACAGAGCAATGAATTACTGACCCCTGTACTCCATATTCATTGCCTTTATCCCAAAACACAACTCACGTAAGCAAAAGGAGAGAAAGAGAGGGGCAGAGAGTAATTCCATTGCGGGGAGTTGCTATGGCAACATGCTAGCCTGTGCCCTGGTGTTATGAGGGGGATCTTCGATAGAGATGAAATCGTGTCATCCTGAGCTTCTCCTATGAGGCGTCTTTGTTTTCTGATGTCAAACACAGAACATGTACGTCTCTTCCCACAGCAGGGCTTGGCCAGATTCTCCAGAAAGGTCTGGTTAAGGCCTGGACAGGCTGGACAGTCTCTCGAAAAGTCTCTAATAAAAGGTAATAAATGAAGTTGATCACAGAACTTAAGTGTAATCATTATGTTACAACTTTAAATCCTTCAGCAAACCACCAACCATGAACTGTTCATTCAAAAGAGAAATGAGCGCAGCCTCATTTGGTTGGAGTTAATCTGCTTAGTGCAGCCAGGCCTGCTATAGGGAAGGATCACACCCTGGGGTTGTTGTTATTATGGGCGTGAGGGACATGCTGCCTCTTTTACACTCTGGTCTGATTGCCTTCCATGTTTTACAGGTAATGAGCTCCTGCCTTTAGGTCCCAGCATTGATTTTTGCGAGGCACTTAAAAATGTACGTAAAATTTATCCTAATTGCTAACGGCAGCATTATTAGCCTCCCATTCTTTATTTACATCTCAACAGCTTCACTCTCCTTTCGCTTTTAGTAGTAGTTCTGAAACGTACCTCTCAGAAGTGCTCTGAAACGATTTCTCAAATCTGTTATACATGAAGAAGTTGCTTAATCTTATAAGTAACCTGGGAAAAAGTAACTTCTTTAACATTTTGTCAGTTGACATCACCAGCCCCCCAGCAATAAGAATGGGACTGAAAGCCCATGGTGTGTCTGACTGGCCCATCATGAAGTGTCCCGTTCATTCCTGGGGTATGACTCAAGAGTTTCGATCTTCTTCGATCTTAGCGAGATTCAGACAAAATGCAAGAACTCCATGAAAGAAGAAGGGGGCGGAGTCTCTCAAGGTAAAAATCTGATAGACTCTCTCTTTTTTGCAAACTTTTTTTAGAATCTTTTTTTATAACAGCATTTGGTTTAAAAAAAAAACTTTTATCCAAAGCAAATTAAGTTTCACGGCTGTGGCCAAATGTAATGTTAGGTGTCTTGCCGAAGGACTCTTGTTGGTGTAGTGTGGCAAGTTACCAAGGGTAGGAATCAAACCCCATTCTCTTGCTGGGAAGGCAGTGATATTATCCACTACCCTAAAAATAGCCCATTCCTGGATTTTGATGAAATTGTTCCATCCCAGACGACCCCATGGGGGAGGCACTCTCTTTTCATTCATACCTTTTCTTTTCGATTGTCAGGCCTTCAGTCAGTACGTTAGCAGACTTCTGTGCTGAATTAGTGTTCTCTGTTTTCTTTAGTATCTGTCTAGTGTTCTCTGTGCCTTCACTTCTCCTCATCACCTGTCAACCGAAAGCACTTCTTATTACATTTTTTGTTCTTTTTTCTCTAACTTTTTTCCTCTCTTCCCTTTAGACTGTCTTTTCTTTACAATCTTATCTGTTACTTTTCCATAGAATTTCTTTCTCAACACACTAATCCCTCGCTTCTCATGGGGGTTATGCTCATGAATAGTGAAAAAACGTGTTGTTGTGGTTTGATAAAAAATGCCTAAAAATGTCTATGTTTATAGTGTAAACTCTAAATCTGCCCCAAATCTGCTCCCAGAGCACTTTCATTTTGTGTTAAACTCAGTGTAATGCCTCACCCTTAAAGAATGATTAAAAAGGCTGGTTCTGTGCTGGGTGTCAGGCTGGAGACCCTGGCGGAGGTGTCTGAGAGGAGAATGCTAAAAAAGCTTCTCAGGTTAATGGAGAACCCTCTCACCCCATGCACACCACTGTGATGGCCATCGGAGCCACGCAGCTCAGACTCATCGCCTCTAAATGCAGAACCAACCGCTGCAGGAAACCCTTCCTACCTGCGGCAATAAGACTGTACAGCTCTTCCTCGCTCTGTAGGTGATTTCTCAGGATCTATACTAATGTCACTTTCTCACTCAAACAGTGCAATATTACTCTGTTACTGAATGTTTGTTTCATCCCACCGTCACACGCCGCTACTCTCTCTTTCACTGAAGCTTTTTCAGAATCACCTGCACTAATAGTTATGTTATTTATTGTATAATATCCAATCTGATATTGTTATATTGTTACTTTGTTAAAGTTATTTGAGATTATATTTGCATTATTCTACTGTTCGGTTCTTTTAAATTCTTACTGTATATCTTTATTCCTCTTGTTACTCTTGCTGCATTGAGCATGTTTATGACAAAAGAATTTCCCTCAGAATAAATAAAGTTCTTTTTTATCTTGTCCTCTTACCTCCTAGTCCCCTTGTTCCCTAGCTTCTCTCATCGTCATTTTTTGGTCTCTCTCTCTCAGCCCAGAATCAGAATCAATCAGCTTCCTTTGCTTATTTTACCTTTTTTTCAAAGCTTTCTCTCGCCTGTTTTTGTGTCACTTCCATTTACTAGAATTACCCTCCGCATCTTTTGCTTTTTGCTCCTCCTCTTTTCCTCTATTTACTTATTTTAAAATCTATTTGAAAGATCAATATAATCTCTCCCAGTCTCTCCAGTGGCACTGTAATTTCTGTCTCTGGCTCTGAGTGACATGGGTTCCCAAGCTCCTCCCACGAGACGCACAAAAAGATCTTCAGCACTGACTGTGTTCAGATTACTTTCAGATTACTTACCCTCTCAATTTCATACTGGAATATAGATATTTCTAAAAACAAGTGCACAAAGCACAGAACAGTTCATTTATGAAACACCAATGCTGTCGTTGGCTACTCTAAAAGATTCACATTTGTTAGAGAACCTTCAGAACTGGTGCTGCTTTTATAAATGTCAGTTGTCTGCCTCCCAGAAATATCCAGTCAGGAGCTGACCACTACCTGACAGGGCCAGAGAATGGCTGTGCATCAACAGATGGTCTGCAGTCTCTGTCCAGGTGGAGCTACAAGGGAGGCGTTTCTGATAAAAAGGCCCATGAGTGGAATATTTTTACATACACTAATAATTCTAGAGGCCTGGGCTCTAGCAGAGTTTTGTTAAAACCCGTATAAAGTGCTTTCCAAGGTGAGGCTTGAGAGCTGAGAAACATAAAAAGTCTGCTCGGTTCAGTGCTCTGCTTTTCAGCCAGACCTTGTTTTTAGAGTCAGGGTCAGAACAGGTTTCATTTTAGATGGTATAAATTATCCAGGGCAAGAGCATCCTGACAGCAGTGGTTCAGCCAAAACTGATCAAATTTAAATTGTTTTCCCTTTAAGTAGCCAAGTTTTTGGGGTTTTTTTCCCAATGTAGTCATCCCCAATTCCACCCACTTGATTGGACTCCCCAGTTCACATGATAGAAGGGTGAAGGTGAACGTGTAGGTCATCGCATCTTCTGAAACATCTTCTGCAATAGACAGTCTCAACATGCTTGAAGGAGAATGCTAGCTTAGACACTCCCACTAGCTAACACTGCTCTCGTTGATGACAGGGTGATGGTGAACCACCCTACCCACCCAGAGAAAGCAAAACCGGGTGTGCTTTTTGGACTCCTACCCATATATGGATGTTGGGATTGAAAAATCTCCAGATGATGGAAGCAACAGTTTTTGGTCCTTTATTATGCACTGGAGCTACGAGGCTAATGTAGCTGACAACTAATGGAAATGTACAGCCAGTCTTTAGCATTGTGCTAACCAACACACACTTTCAGACACTCATTCAGAATGAGTGCTGTTTGGCTGTTGTTCCAGGAATATAATCCTCATTAATACTCTTATTTTAAGTCCAAGAGAAGTGTGTGTGTTGATTTAGGCATGCAGTTAGCACGGTACTGATGGCTGGCCACAAGTCCACTACTTGTCAGCTACTATAGCCTTGTAGCTCCAGTGAAAAACTAAAGAAAAAAAACTTTGGGGCAAAACTGTTGTTTATGATGAATGTAAGATATCAGATTTACCAGGACATCTCTAGTGCGGACTCTGTGTTGAGATGCTAGTGAGCAATGAAGGATATCAAAATGTTTCTGACATTGGACTAAACTATATACCAGTGACGAATGTTTGGCTAGGCTTTATCATCTTAACTTCTGTGTTTTAAGAAATTGCATCAAACTGATTTGTTACAGCAGAAAGAACATGACCGTGAAGGTCTATGTTCCTCTAGGACTGTACTGATGGAGAAACCTGGCTACAGTCCACCTCTTCGAGTTGGGTCCACCTCCTCTCAGGGTCCATCCTGAGAACTTGTGCCCCAGCATCCTGAACGAAGGAAAAACACTCTGTACATACACAAGTAGCCAAAAAACATCAACCTTGACAACCGCTCATAAAAATTAGCTTCTTAAAAATGCAAGTGAGGAGAGAGCCCACCCTTGGACATTTTATTTGAGGACACATTGAGGACATTACAGACGGTACAGCCTCTCCTCTCATAATGAGCCTAGAGTGCATATTTCACTCAAGGTCCAGTAAATCATTCCCTTCTGTTCATGTGAGACATTTACAATGCACAGCGCTAACCTGGTTAGCCTCGTTTTCAAAAAGCACAGCGATGCGATGTAAGAGTCACCTTGACTGCTGTCTCATAGTAGGCCTGAAAATGCTAACAATGCTAACGTGGACGCACTAACAGGCCATTTTTAGTTACATTTGTTCTTGACATCTTTTCACAGAAGCCAGATTTTGCACCTCTTTTGAACACGATAGTCTTAGTGAAATATAGTTGATTGATGAAGATATGGATGTTCACAGAACTGCCAGCAAATTAGATTTTTGTCCTCAACAAAATGCATGTTAATTGTGTTTAAATGCTATTTGTCAGTTGATATCCCTCCTTGCTCTCTCAATACTGAGTGCCATACAGACAGAAGCAATATATGGCAGTAAATTAGTATGTTCAGTCATACATTATCCCATTCTATTATCCTTAATCAGGTTGGTGGCATGCTGGAACCTATTCTAGTGGTCACTGGGCAAAATGCAGAGAAAAATCCTGGACAGACATTTCAGCAGCAGAATGGCTGAATGGATGATTGGTGGGATGACCTCGTTCTTTTTGTGGGAAGAACAGAAATTTTACGTTTTAAATGAAATTATAAATATGCCATCACATAATAATTATATGACATCATCACAGAGGTTTCATGTACATTTATGGCGTTTATCAGACACTTTTGTCCAAAGCGACTTCTATTCTCTAACTACAGGGGACAGTCTCCCTGGAGCACCTCTGGGTTAAGGGTCTTGCTCAGGGACCCAGTGGTGGTGCTGATAGGATTCGAACCCATGACCTCTTGGTCCAGAAGCAAGTATCCTACCACAAGACTACCACCACCCCCGTGAAACACGGTGTTCATTGTACACACTGCGGAGTGTATGGGGTGGAGATAGTTCAGTGGATACTTCAGTGGGTACTTGCCTCCAGACCAAGAGGTCATAGGTTCGAATCCTACCTTCAGCATACCACTGGGTCCCTGAGCAAGTCCCTTAACCCCAAGTTGCTCCAGGGAGAGACTGCCCCCTGTAGTTAGGGAATGAAAGTCGCTTTGGATGAAAGCATCTGATAAATGCCATAAATGTAAGAATCAGTAGAGTCTAACGGTGAAAGAATCAGTAGAGTCTAACGGTGAAACAGTCAGTAGAGTCTAACGGTGAAAGAATCAGTAGAGTCTAACGGTGAAAGAATCAGTAGAGTCTAACGGTAAAAGAATC
>JBBJLR010000019.1:14263047-14273866 GCA_037577145.1 Brachypetersius gabonensis
CACAGACACACACAGACACACACAGACACACACAGACACACACAGACACACACAGACACACACAGACACACACACACCCTGTTAAACTTGGTGACCTGATCGGGAAAAGAGCTCACAGAAATCACATCGATCCAACACTCCTAAAACAAGTCTCTGCTGTGGCGCAAAAGAACAATTTTTGAACCTAAAGAATATTTGAGTGATGTTTTATATAAAAATGCACTGAACGGTTCTCTGTTCTAAAGAATCCTTTATGTCTCCTTAAAAAACTGTATGTATGCTGAGTGTGTATACAGTTTCACGCAAAAGGTTCCACATTAATGCCAGAAAGCAGAGTCATCCCTTCTTTAGCCACTTTTGGCAGGTTCTGATCATTACCTCATTATAGATGTTTTATTTGTCAGTAGGTTTTAATTGTTATTGGGTTAAATTAAACCCTAATAAACAACTGAATGAACTCGATCAAATCAGTCAGCTCCTACTGACCATGTTACCACATTAGTGGACACCAATGAGTCCAACTCAAGTTATTCCGCTAGATCTCCTGTTAATGTTAATCTCATTTTCAGCATATGATTGCTGGCCTTGACCTATGAACACAAGTGACTGCAGTCACATGACCGCTCAGCATAGAGGAAGCATTCAAACTGAGCTTATGTAAAAGCGACAGGGTAGAGGTACAGGTAGATAGAAAACTAAGTAAAAAAACATCTGAGAAAAAGGGAGTAAAGGAAAAGAAAGGAGGAAAGAAAGAAAAAGCAGACAGAGAGAAACCCACTGGGACTGGCCCAACACATACAATAAACCCTCCCTTCCACCTCCCCACCTCCCATCCCTCTCCCACTCCACCCCTGGACCCCAGCAGCTGACCGAGAGCGGCGAGTGCTCCTCTGGGATCATGCCGTTAAATTTGAGTCGCTGGCGCTGGCCATCGCAGAGCGGGGCCAGACAATCTGGAGACAGGCAGAGTATTTCTGACACTGTATTTATAGGCCTGCTGAGGCCCTCTTGGCCAGGCTACTATAATTAGCCTAAAGGTAAATAGATAAATTGATCACCCCAAGTGCTAACAGAATAATAAAAACACAGACCCCACCCCCTACCCAACATCACATGTGTACACAAACACACAACCTGGGAGCTGCTCCTCGTGAGATGGTTCTATTATTGTTTTGAGTAGATTGTGTCCTCAGGTCAGCTTCCTAACTGGACTGACCGTAACACAACCACATGGGCCTGTTGGGTCACTGCCAGAAGCTGAACGCTGCTTACCAATCCTCATGACCCAGCAGGGAGGTAAACAGATACACACACCCGAGGAATAGCCCGTCGATAACATTATCATATGGACTTCAGAACAACACTGTACAAATCAGACAAGCGCATTCATACCTGTGGAACATGACAGTACAGTGTTTCCTAGTCTCTGCCCTTGAGACCCTGTTCTATACGTTTAGTGCTTTCCCTGCAAATCATTCAACTGGCTCATCAACAAGGTGAGTTATAATTCATCTGTTATTTTAAATTCCTGTTCTAGGTTGTTACAGCTCTAGATCCCCTCTCACTCAATTTGCCCTTCACAAATGCTGACTGCCCCTGAAATTCTTTTCAAGTATACAGACAAATGTAGTGTGAGAACGCTTACTGTGCTGGTGTCCCCAAAATTACAGAGAGTCCTTTTGTCACTTGTGCAGGCATCCTTCGGAGAGTCATGCACTTTTGCACCACTGCCACGAGACACGTGTATGTGCACATGTGCCATTCCATTCATGGAGCCAAGCTGTTTTGTGTTAGACATGTGCCATGATATCCCAGTGTTCGAACAGGGCACCTCCAGGGAAATGCTCCTCTGCAAGCTACGGTGGAAATCCTGCGGCACGTCGGATTTGCCAATAGTCGGACAAGTGTGGTGCCTCTTCTCTGTTGATAGCTTGCCTGTAGGCAGCCCACAGGCCGAGGTGCTACGGAACAGCTTCGGATTACGGCTCGGGGGTTTTGCACCGCTTTCTTCTGACGGTTCTGAGGATTTGGAGCAGTCCATGTTGACAACTGTTCTATTTCCTTTCCCTGGAGGAAGTGGCGGCTGGTTAGCGTAGTGGACCAAAATGCTGGAGTGTCTTTCGCCTCGTTCTGAAGTTATAGAAGGTTCTGTTGGAACGCTAAAATGCAGGATGGGCTTGGCATCCCTGAACTCGGCAGGCGAACAGCTGCTCTTGGACAGCCGCAAGCCATTTACCGCCGAAGCCACAGAGACCTTGGGCTGGGCCTCATCCTGTGAGGCATCGGCTGCGGACAGCTGCAGCTGGTGTGAGGTCTGAAAAGACCCTCGGGCAGAGGGCGGAAGAGGAGGAATCAAAGGAGATGCTACAGGACTGACAGGTGAGGCTGGTGGAGTGGTGCAAGGACTCCTTGGGAAAATGACCAACGAGGAGCAGCGGCGCAAGGGAACTCTTGCTTTCCGGCGGCCCACGGTTCTATCATGGGACACCTTACGTTCCAAGATGTCCGACTCAAATATGCTGCTACTACTGCAGTAGCCAACATCACTAGCTGTGCTGCTGCTGCAGGACCCTCCGTCAGAGCTTCCCCCAGCACCATTGTCACAAGTCCCAGCTTCCATTTCATCTGCACCACTGCTACTGTTCTCCACGTCCCCATTTTTCTTGCTGCCAGGTTGTAAGGAAATCTGCAGAGTGCTCTTCTTGCTCCCACTGCCACTGTTCACCTTGGGTACAAATACAGTGGTGTGCCGCTGTAAGTTACCATAGTCTGGCGACAGGGGTGGCAAAGCCAGAGCCAGCTGCCCTGGAGTCACCTTCATGTGGAAAGAGTTGAGGACAGTTGGGCCATCTGAAGGACTCCTGGCAGGTATCCCCAGCCCATCCTCGGTGCCATGGCTCAGTGTCTCAGATAGAGGATCTGTGTTGCTTCTCCTTGTTGCAAAATGCAGGCGCAGACGTCGCGCCATTCAGTCTAACCTTCTAATCCTGAGTGGAATTGAGAGGAGAGACGCAAAGCATGGCAAGAAAATCCGTTTGCCACTCATGGAAAAAAAACGAAAAAGGGGAAAGAAAGAGAAAAAAAAAAAAAAACGAGAAACAGCAAAGCAACTGGTCCGGGTCCCACGCTGTGATTACAATCGTTAGCTCCTGCACATAACCAAAATAGCTCCAGTGACAAGATGCATTCCTCTCGAGGTTCCTCTGACGATAATGGCCACTGCAGGTCAAATGCACTGTGCAGAGAAGCCGCTAGCCTATAGCACACCAGCCTGTGACGGCAAAAAACCCGGTGGTCTTTCTCTTTAAGGAGCTGGAGCACACACTGGCTTTGAGTTTCTCAGAGGCAACCACTATGGGCAGGCAGAAACCCCCACCACGGTCCCCTCCTCTCTGCAAATCACACACACGCTACAGGCGGACCTCAACTGCCTTAAGTGCACCTTCTGCATTTCTGCACGAACAGATCCCAAGCCTGGGGTTTTGAACCATCCCCTCCTTCTGAAAACCCAGCTTCTGCAAAAAACAACAAACTGACGGGCTGGAAAGCATTGGAACAACCTGCCTGACAGTCACAGCTCAACTACCGTATTCAGCAGTGCCTCGGCTTCTGACACTTCCCCCAGAGCTGCTAATATTTTTACCCCTGCTGGGGTAGGATTACAGGAAATCAAGGGGCACGTTTTTGGTGCCAAGTCTCAGAGTTCATCCTCAGAACCCGGGTGGGGGGGTGGGGGGGGTCGGGGAGTGGGTGCACAGCTAAAATATTAAGCTCACAAACTAAACGCCTGACTCCGTACAATGGCTTGAAAGCCAAGCACAGACCAAAGGAAAAAGAGCAAAAAACTAATCAGCCCAAGAAACTAGAGAATTGCACTTCTCTCTAAAAATGGAAGGAGATTTCCCTGGAAGATCACAAACCCTCAAGTCCTATAAGAGGGCCTGGACAGTCCCCTTGTCCAAATGGACGAGGGCCACCTCATTTGTCATTTGAGCTGTGCTGTTGCAGTCAGTGATGGCCTTAAAGCCTGTCCTTCTGTCAGTGCCATTCCACCCCATCAATCAGAAACAATCGCACAAGGCAGAGTTATTCCGGAACAGCGAGGTCAGTAAACAGTCCCTCTGCATATCAAAAATGAAACTGAGAGATATGGAGCACAGTGGGGGTCACATATTAATAGGTATTATGAATGATGGAGTCATTTAGAAGGAGCTACTCACTGTTGCTGTAGCCCATGCAAAGTTTTAGGTGTCAGAAGTACTTGGTTGCCTAAAAAAAGGCCTTTTCTAATTTCAGTGGATATGGACCATATCTCAGTTGCAAGGCAACAATTATATCTTGGCAACAGAAAGCACAGCCAATAAATTCAGTTTTTATATTTTAAAATGATTCTGAGATGGTGATGTCAAGGGTTTAATGCAGTCACACTATTTCTTAAAACAAATGAAGCCTTTCCTGATACCTCATGCATTCCCATTGATACAGCCAAGAAGTCAAAACAACACTTCAATGTCATTTTTACAGCACAAAAATGTCTTCTGTATTGTTCATGCTCAGTTGTTTAGGTGACTACTACCTTTGTCAATAACACTTGATTCAGCAGGTGTGACCTGGCCTACTTCTCTTTCCCTGTATCTCTCACAACACACACACACACACACACACTTACCCCTTTGACTTCAAAATGGAACACTAGTCTTTTCATGCGGGAGTTTGTATAACCTTTGCTGTGAGTCGCTGAGGAAGCTGTCCACGTGTGGTTTGAAAATAAGCTTGACTCAGTAACACGCCCTCGACTTTTACTGCATTTCAGACCGCTCACTTTCACCCTTTTTATGCCACCCCTGGGTGTACTTAATATCCAGTACCTGCATTTTATAGCAACTGCTTGCAAAAAAAGGCGACGTTGTTGTCCATTCATTACAAATTAAGGCCCAGGTAGAAGCTTACCGTTTAGGCATGGGCCCAAACTTAACAAGAGGAATGGGATTTGGCACTGTAGTGCCAGGGATCAGTTTTAATAGACTTTTCAGTTTATGGGTGCTGAGCTAGGATCAGTATAGGCCGTTCATACATAAACGACTAGGCTTAGATGACTTTGGGGAAGCAGATGCCAGATCAGTGGTTCAGCTTGATTAATGCTGGAAAGGGGGTTATGTTTTATGACTGCTGATTAAGGCCTAACCTGTTCTTCACAGCCTTAAGCAAATGGGGATACAGCATAAAGGGGTGCATTCATCAAGACTCAGCAAGTACACACTGGCCAGCACTCCAGGCTGCCATTACTGAACCGTAATTCAATCGGCCAAACTGTCCAGAATTGTCCATTTAAATAACAGACACTCACCAAGCGATTCTCGTCAAACACCTCAAACAGGAGACGATGCTTCCTCGGATGAACCTAAAAAAGAGCAGAGAGACATTTTTCATCAACACACTGCTGACATCACTGTAATTTAGGAATATTTTTAAGCTTTTTTATAATTAATACCGACACCGCTGTCAATGCCCTATAATCTACTAAACTTATTTTACTCGGAATTTGCCCAAAAGGTACCCAAAGCCTCGTTTTGGTTGTAAAACGTTTCCTAGCAACAGAAACAACAGAAAACATAACACCAAAGGCTCAGTCCTGGAACATCTCTGCAGGGAACCTCGCTCTTGGATCTCATCGTTGCTTGAGTCCCAGAGCTTTAGAAATGGCTTTGTAACCATTTCCACACCGTTGTGCTTCAATACATGTCTTTCTCCCTACTGCTGCCTTTTGGTCGCGGCTGCATTCTGCTTGTTGAGATCTTTTATCCTCCTTCACATGGACAGAAGTTCCACCTGAGTGTGTCAAGTCTTATTCATCCCTAAACTAAAGTCTGTGCTTTATTTGGCCCCCACTAGAGTTCTGAGGGATGCTAGAGCCATCCACGAGTGGCAGCTCAGCTCTCTCTGGGTGGGTAGGGTGGTGATATTGTGCGATTGTGTATTTTGTATTTATTCAGCCTGTATTTGTCTTGTACTAAATTTTGTCTAAACATTGAGAATAAGTAGGTTCATGAAAAGGTATGCACAAAATGAAGAAATCTTTTTTTTAAAGGGATTTTGAGATTAAAGGTATATTTAACACTGCTGTCTGATCAGCCCTACGGACTATTGCAGCTTTTCAAAGGCTGGAAATGCCATGGTAACAAAAGCCTCATTACGCAACAAACATCTGATCTATCGCACCTTTCCTACATAAACAAAGTTAACAACAGAACAGCAATATATTTCAACCAACTGACCACAGAACTGAGCTCTGAGGTCCCTCTTTAGGCTGAATGGGATTCTTGGCTGAAAAGCTCGTCATAACGGTAACAATCTAAGACGGCTCTGCAAAGGCAAAAGACCTTAACTTCCCAGAGTGTGAAACTAAGAAAAATGACTTTAAAGTTTTTTTGTTGTCCAGCTGACTGTATGATCGGTAGGACACTGAAAATGTGCAGATAGTTATTCATAATGAATACATTTATCTACATAAAAAAAAATTAAGCTCAAACTTGCTATCAAGGCTATCGGTGTCCTAGCTGAATATTACAGTCACCACTGTGACACTTTTCTTTTCACTTTACTGAAGTTAATGTGTGGGAAAAGCGCTTCAGTTACATACAGTACATAGGCATAGCACCGTAACTTCAGCCTGGAAAACAGTATCTTTACTTCAGTGCTTGGTAAAACAAAGGAGAAGCGCCTGAACTTCACCAAAACTTAACTCCAGTGTTCTAGAGAGCAGCAGAACAAAGCTATAAGACCGCAGCTGGGATCTGTAGGGATTCTGTCTTGGTTTTCCGTCTGTTTTCGGAAGTTACGGCAAAACCAACATCTCATTTTTACCATTGTCGCCGTCACCCTTGGCTTGCTCATCAGAGGCATTTCATTCACACACACACACACACACATTCATACACACACAATTTATTTCTTTTTTGTGAAGCTGCTTTGTGACAATGACCATTGTTAAAAGCGCTATATAAATAAAATTGAATTGAATTGAACCATAAAATAACAACATTGACTTAAGATATTTGTCTACATGATAAAACTGATGTCCATTGTTCCAAAAATGGTAATAACTCATTTTCACCCAAAATTGATGTTACGGTCTTTTGTCTTTGCACGGCAGAAGAATCCAAGCATCTGAAGCAGGAGCAAGAATAAAACCGACATTCCGAAGATTTAAAAATCCTCAGCCTCAAATGAACGGTGGCCTTCTGGTGTTCCAGCTTGTGGGAACTACACAGACAGAAACGCCATCCAGGTGAGCAGAAAGGTGAGAGTGAGCGAGAGAGAGCGAGCGAGAGAGCAAGCGAGAGAGCGAGAGAGAGAGCGAGAGAGAGCGAGGCTTGGATTAGAAGACACTAAACTGTGAGCTATGGATAAATGAAGCAGTCGGAGGTCCATTCTTTGGTTTCCCTCCGGTGTTGGGGAGGGAGACCTCAGCTGATCTGTGTGTGTGTGTGTGTGTGTGTGTGTGTGTGTGTGTGTGTGTGTGTGTGTGTGTACTGTAAATGGACAGTGACTCATAAGACTGCTCTCCTGTTAAGGCCACAGGCGGCTGGTGCTGGATCTGTTTTAGCTCTGTGTCAGGCTTTACTCTGCTCCAACATGCCCAGCTTGGCTCAGGAGCGGCCTGATAAAGAGCTGAGGAGAGCGAGGTGTGGTGAAGGTGGTGTCTGGATTAGTGGGTGTGTGGTGTCTTTTTAGGGACCACCATCCAAACATGTATCGTTTCACACATGGACATGAACCCTCATAGACTCTCGGACCTAAATATCGGTTAAAAGTCCAGGACCTTTAAAAGAGCTGCGGTATCATCAAGCCTTCATCAGTCAATGTACTGCCACTTTTTCACTGGCACAGGAAACAGCAGTTTTTCCGTGACAGATAAAGCGAACCGTACCATAGCGAACCGCACCATAGCGAAGCGTACCATAGCGAACCGCACCATAGCGAAGCGTACCATAGCGAAGCGTACCATAGCGAACCGCACCATAGCGAAGCGTACCATAGCGAACCGCACCATAGCGAACCGTATCATAGCGAACCGTATCATAGCGAACCGCACCATAGCGAACCGTATCATAGCGAACCGTACCACAGCGAAGCGTACCATAGCGAAGCGTACCACAGCGAAGCGTACCACAGCGAAGCGTACCATAGCGAACCGTACCATAGCGAAGCGTACCATAGCGAACCGTACCATAGCGAACCGCACCATAGCGCTGCTCGACGGCGGGGCTAAGAGCGGGCTGCAGCTGAGCCGACTGCATCACTGCTTTCTGATCCGTCCAAATGTTTTCATGACAACAGACAGACTGAGGCTCTGGAAAGAGGCCACTGTTATTTGTTTTGTTTTTACCATCTATGCACAATAATAGAGGTTACAAACCAACAACTGGTACAAGCACTACAACCTGTCTGGACTGAAGATAAAGTTCAGTGGGAGTTTTCTATGACTTTTAAAAAAATTTATCTTTAATGCTGTAAGAACTGAGAGAGTGTACCAGGACATCACTAACAAGTTATAAGATATGATAAACCTTTATTAATCCCAAAAAATAGATTAAATCCATACAACAAAAACAAGATAAAATAAAGAACATTGAGAATTTACTACAGTTTGTATACAGTGGAAATATTGCACAGAGAAAAACGTCTCCTAATCATGCCATGGCGTTTATGTGTGTGTGTGTGTGTGTGTTTCTGCGTGTGTGTGTGCGTGCGTTTGCGCGTGCGTGTGCGTTTGCGCGCGCGCGTGTGCGTTTGCGCGCGCGTGTGTGTGCGTTTGCGCGCGCGTGTGTGTGCGTTTGCGCGCGCGTGTGTGTTTGCGCGCGTGTGTGTGTTTGCGCGCGTGTGTGTGTGCGCGTGTGTGTGTTTGCGCGTGTGTGTGTGTGTGTGTGCGTGCGTGCGTATGTGTGTGTGTGCGCGTGCGTGTGCGTGCGTGTGCGTGCATGTGCGTGCGTGTGTGTGGTCAGCTGCGAGATGTTGGTTGTAAAGTCTGACAGCAGCTGGAAGGAAAGACGTGTGGAATCTCTCCGTCCCACGCCGTAGGTGCAGCAGCCTGACACTGAAGGAGCGGCTCAGTGCTGTCAGAGTGTCCTGCATGGGGTGGGAGATGTTTTCCAACAGGAACGACAGCTTAGTCACCTTTCTCCCGTCACCTACAAGCTCCACTGGGTCCAGAGAGCATCCTAAAACAGAGCTGGTCCTCCGGATCAGTGTGCTCAGTCTCTTAGTACACTGTAAAAGATGGCTGACGTCACTACAGTGACATAAGAAGGTCTTCAGAAGAGGCACCTGCACCCCAGAAGACCTTCTGTCACTCTGGAGTGCAGGGGTTAGGTTTTCATCACACAGCTAAACAATGCCAAGACAAAATGTATAAAACTCAAACAACAGCTGGTATGACTGACAGGACTGGTCCCACAGACTCAGAATTCAGATCCGGGAACTGAGGCCGAGTCGACACTCTGAACACTTTCCATTCCTCTGTTCCTGAACTGTGTGTGAGGTGGAGGAGCATCATCCTGCTGAAAGAGCACCTCCAGGGGGGGCGGGGGCAGTGAAGGTAGGTGGTCCAACATCCACATGACTGCAGGATCCAGAGCCTCACATTGCCTCCGCCTTAATGTTCCCAGTCTGTTTTATTGTTGTTTATGTATAAAATTCTTTAACGGCTGTGGAAAGCTGATTACAGTCTTTTGCAAAAGTTTGGTCGTCACTAACTTCAGCAGAATTTATTGCACAATTGGTGCTTTATTGCTGAATTTGACATATTGGAGGAACAAATAAAATGGCTTGTGTCTTTCACGCACCATTTGATCCGTTCAACTATCATAGAACACAAAAGAAGATATTTGAGTGGTTTTGGTGATGACACTTCTTAAAACCCGACTGCGTAAGATTAATTACAATCATAATCTAGGGATTAAGGAGTTAAACTAGTGGCATCCATGGACGCATCACATGACGGTTTGGATAGAAGAGAGTGTGTGTAAGAGGCACCACTCATTTCCAGCCAGCTGCGCAACAGGAGCTTCCGATCTCTGCATCAGTGACCTGACCTTCGGCCCCTGAGATGGAGGAACGCAGATCTCTCCTGTTGAGTCACTCTTATAAAGACACTTTGCTCAGTCTGGGAGTGTATTTGCCCCAGCCTGCCCAGACCGCCACGCTCCGGCTCCCTGTGGGAGGGGAGGGAGCGGTACATCGCTCTCTGCACCTGCAGAAGGTGTTTTCACAACAACATGAAGTTCTCGGGGGCCTCGATTTCGCCTTACATGGGCTGGAAACAGCACTCTAATTATAACTCAACACAAAACACGCCGTCTCAGGAAACACTGACAGGGTGCATGCGGAGAAAGAAGATACGCCAAATTACCACAAACAGACGTGTTCGGGGACATTGGCTTCTGTCTAATGAGTTAAGCTCGGAGGACTTCTTGAGCACCGTGGCATTCTGAGAACTGAAAGTCACAGTCAAGTTCTGCACTGAAGCTATAAGGTTAAAAAACAATGGGAACTTAAAGGGGACATATTACGCAAAAAAAGGCCCTTTAAAAAAAATCAGGTTATAATAGTTATACGGGCTGTAAAAACAAAATCACTCACAAAGAGATCTCAAGTTTTATTCTTCACAGTTTTGGTCCCTTTGGTTTAGAGAGAGTGTGTGTGTGTCTGTGTGTGTGTCTAGTGGTAGGATACTTGCCTCCGGACCAAAAGGTCACAGGTTCGAATCCTACCTCCAGCACCACCACTGGGACCCTGAGCAAGACCCTTAACCCCAAGT
>JBBJLR010000019.1:14284801-14298498 GCA_037577145.1 Brachypetersius gabonensis
ACGTGCGCGCACACACACACACACACACACACACACACACACACACACTTGCGGTTTCTGCTGTAATACTACTGAGTTAAATCGTGTGTTGAGAAATGGAGGAAAGTCGACCCCTCAGTCAGTCCTGACATGAGTCCTGGCTCCAACACAGATGGAGTTCTGCGTGTTTTGGCTGGTTTTTTTTGGGTTTTGCTTCCTAATGAATGACACATTTTTGAGGAAAAAATGGCATAAAAACGACCGAACTCTCCTTGATTCCTTCCCTGACAGGCTGAAATGTAATGATCGCAAGAAGTGCTATTGACTCCCTATGTCTTAATACATCTTTAAATGTACTACTATTTGATAGAAGGCAGGTAGAGTCCCTGTAAATAAGCAGTGTTAGCTTTTGTATTATTGTTTTCTGCTTCTGTTGGAAATGGCAGTGAGGTGTAGCCTCGTTTCTCGTGTAGTCCTCTCAGAAAGCACATCTCGCCTTCTGTCCTCTCACCTTTTTTTGTATGTTTTGATTTCCTAGATATTTCATAAATAAAAAGGAAAGTAGATTTATTTATCTAAACATGAAAAGTTTAAAGTTATTTAATGTATTAAAAGTTGGGACGTATCATTTAACTGTAGATGATATAATCTGCTTTTTCAATAAAGTGGTTTTGTAGTTAAATGTTGCTGTTTTTTTGAGTGAATATGAAACGCGAGGATTCACACAGAAGGTTGAAATGAAGCTTTGATGTTTCAAACCAGATCAGATTCCTTTGACTGTTGTAGAAAAAATTTAATTTACAATTTTTATGGGGTGTCATGCAATGTGCTTAACAGGAATAGAATAGAATAAAATAATCTACTGCACTTTTAGCTTCTTTTATTGATTTTTTGATGAAGTGCAGATATTTACAAGAATTAAGAGAATATTGCAGCTCTGTTCAACACTAGCTGAGCAGCTCCTGCAGATCTAAGAGACCTCCCTGAACGACATACATTGAACATATCAGAGCTATTTAGGGCCCAAACCATTGAGTGACTTGTACACAATGAGAAATGCCTTGAAATGAATTCTGTTCTGAACTGGGAGCCAGTGCAAGGACCTGAGATTTGGAGGAAGGAAGGAAACCAGCGCTAGCAGTGGAAGCTCATGCAAACCTCACTTATTTAGGACCCTCAGCCACCCTTGGCTGGGAATTGAACCCACAGCCTTTTGCCCTAATGAAAGTGAAGCTTGAAACTGTGGGCTCTCATACAGACCCCTGGGGTTTTAAGAGGTAAATAAAATGCTTGCGACAGATCTGTTCTTTTTTCTCATTAGGCCTCTAATGTCCATCGGTGAAAGATCCCAGACTCTCTGAAGTCTTCTCTGTGCCATCAGTGAGATCACAGTGTTTACTCAACAATGCTATCGCCGCCCATCAGAGCGCTCAGCATTACGGGACAGTAATCAGGACCCTGCACGCACCCCCCCGCTGGGCCCAGAGCGAGGGAGCGCTGCCGGTCCTGCCCTGATGCCAGATAAGCACCGTCCCTGAGGTATCGCCTAAACCACCACAATCATCTGCTGGAATGTTCTTGGCTGGGACTCCTGAACTGTTTATGACCAGCAGAATCATTCTGAACCAGCTCCGTTCCCAGAGCCGTGTTCTTTGATTGGCTGTGGATGGTGTGAACAGCCAAAGAATTGTAGAAATGTTGGCGTTTAAATGGACAAAAAGTAAACTAGGAGCAGCTGGTGGTTACGGAGTTGACGCTGCCATCAGAAGGTTAGAACCCCAAGGTACAGTCCCAACACACTGCTCCCACAGCGGCCTGCTGCACACCGTGTTCAGACAAACCGCACACCGTGTTCAGACAAACCGCACACCGTGTTCAGACAAACCGCACATCGTGTTCAGACAAACCGCACATCGTGTTCAGACAAACCACACACCGTGTTCAGACAAACCGTTCAGACAAACCACACACCGTGTTCAAACAAACCGCACATCGTGTTCAGACAAACCGCACACCATGTTTAAACAAACCTCACACCGTGTTCAGACAAACCGCTCACTGTGTTCAGACAAAACACACCATCTTCAAACCACACACCGTGTTCAGACAAACCGCACACCGTGTTCAGACAAACCACACATCGTGTTCAGACAAACCGCACACCGTGTTCAGACAAACCACACACCGTGTTCAAACAAACCACACACCGTGTTCAAACAAACCACACACTGTGTTCAGACAAACCGCACACCGTGTTCAAACAAACCGCACATCGTGTTCAGACAAACCGCACACTGTGTTCAGACAATCCACACCGTGTTCAGACAAACCGCACACCGTGTTCAGCCAAACCACACACTGTGTTCAGCCAAACCACTCACTGTGTTCAGACAAACCGCACACGTGTTCAGACAAACCACACACTGTGTTCAGACAAACCGCACACGTGTTCAGACAAACCACTCACTGTGTTCAGACAAACCACACACCGTGTTCAGACAAACCGCACACCGTGTTCAAACAAACCGCACACCGTGTTCAGACAAACCATTCACTGTGTTCAGACAAACCGCACGCCATGTTCAGACAAACCGCACCGTGTTCAGACAAACCACACCGTGTTCAGACAAACCACACCGTGTTTGGGTGAGTGAGAGAGTGCGAGAGAGAGATGCACAACTCACTGATATCTGCTAACATTCACTGTTCAGTCATCAACGCCGTGATACGACGTCTGGCAGTAATAATAACATAAATCAGAGTTCAGTTGTGATTATGATTACAGTCATGATTGCATTTATTTACTGTTTTGGACCGAACTCTGTCGTTTCCTGTTGTAGTTTATATTTGTTGACATTGAATTAGACCTCTGAATATTGGATGCCCCCCCCCCCCACCCCCATATGTTCTGGACATTTGTCTCCTTGTGATCTGAGAGCAGGTAAGACCAGGACCTCTGTGTCTCCAAAACAACAGCATTACAGGGAAAATAATGAGAAAAAAAAACATTTTCAGCATTAGTTTAATCTAATCTCCAGAGAACTTCAAAGTGTTGAACTTTTCCTCCAGTTTGTGTTAATGCGGTCTGAGAACACAGAAGGGAGTGCCACAGTGTTAATTAGGTCATAAAGTATCTGGACAATAGCGAAGAAAATCTTAATCTCCACAATCCTCTTCCAGTCTTAATCTAGTGTCTGAGCTGATCTGGATCTATGCCTGTACACACACACACACACACACACACACACACACACACACACACACACACACACACACACACACACACCAACAGTCCACCAGACACATACATTAATGTAGAATTAGACCTACATTAATTCTCAAAACTGACCTTTTTACCTTGTCGCTTCATGTTCCTTGTCATATTAAAGGAAAGATTTGGCAAGAAATCAAATGTATAGTTTCCCACAGATGGGGCCGATTAGTCGAGCCTTCTGCTCGGACCACGTCCAGCTCTTCGTGAAGGTAGAGTGGACTTGGGGACGCGCTGTGAGACGCAGAGGAAGACTCTTCTCTGTCCAGCCTGTTTCTCCCAATCATAAATGAGCTCAATATTTTCTCACACTTCTTAAATTCAGCTCCTGAGAAACAGCCTTCCTCTAATCTCAGTCTGATCTGAACTTAGGATCTTAAAATGTCTCTCACTGCTCTGATCTTTATTTGTCTCAGATCTTCAGATAAACTATGAGATCCAAAAGAACACTTGGTCTGTTTATGAATGAGTCTGTTCTGAAATTGTGTTAGAGACCAAAGTCAGACAGTTTTGAGCTCCATAAGGTTGTTAAAGAGAACAAAAGAAGTCCTACTTTGTTTTTTTTTTCTCCGTTTGCTCCTTATTTCTCCTAAAGTGTGATTTAGGGAGAAACAAGCCAGTGATCTTGAAAAGGAGAAGGTCATTTATTTGTGGGGCAAAGCGAGAAGTGTGTGGGGATGTGTTTGCAGAAAAGATTTGAGTGACTATTGACTTCTAGTGTCGGGCCAAACACAGCGGATCGATTTCCCCCAACTGAAAGCACTTGAAGGCCACAGATCAAGTAACATAAAAAAAAGCCTTTACAGTCTTTGACTCGCCTATAAATCATCTTCTGATTTCCTTTGGCCTCGATTCATTTTCGCAGTTAGAGCCTGTGATCGAGGTGTTGCTGGAGAGACACAAAGAAGCCTTTATAAAGAATGTGGGTGCTGGAGAACCGTGTGTGTGTGTGTGTGTGTGTGTGTGTGTGTGTGTTGAACAGGGAGGTGGTGAACTGTAATAACCCCAGAAGTCCCCAACACTCTTCTTAAAGGTGGCACAAAGGGAAGGATGCCATTATAAGAGCTGAGTTCGTTCCCCACGGAACCTTTCAAAGATTTAACGAAAGGTTGTTTTAAGTCACTTTAGAAAAACAAAAAGGGTTCTATTGTGGGATCAGGTGGAGAACCCTGACATGAGTTAGGAAGAGCAGTGGGTCCTAGAGAGCTAATGAAGCTAACAGGAAACGCTAGCTTCAGCCTAGAACTGCTTTATTAGGAACATTTGAATATTAGTGTCACACAAGTAGAAAAAATCAGCCATGATGGGACTGACCTGTGTTTACCATCAGAAGCCATTATTAATATTACTGGCATATTTATTTCAACGAGTACCAACGATTCCCTTCAGAAGGTTTGGGGGTGCTAAGCTCTGCTGGGAATGGAGGCAGTTTCCTGTAGCTGTGTTTAGAAAAAGCAGCAAAAAGCATCTGTTCATTTCAGAAAGGAAACAAAGAGACCATTATATAAGATGGTAGCTGGTGGAGTGGACCTCAAGGTGTGTGTGTGTGTGTGTGTGTGTGTGTGTGAAAAATTTAACAGAGTGTGCTTTAAACCTTTAAAAATTTTTCATAACCGTAACTTTCTGTGAGACAGACGTCTGGTTCCATTGCCAGTCTCTCCCTGGAGCAACATGGTGTTAAGGGCCTTGTTCAGGAACCCAGTGTTCAAATCTGACTTCGTGGTTCAGAGACAAGCATCCTACCGACAGCCCCCCCCCAACCCCCCCAACCCCCCCACCTATTAAACTGGCTGGTTTTTCCATTAGAAGCAATAATACTGTAATTCATTAACTGTTATTCATTTTAGGCTCACCTTGCTATTGGTGGCCCCAAGAGACAAAACACAAACAAAAAAACAGCAGAAACAAATGAAAATGCGCTGCAAGTTTAAAAAAACATAAAAAAGAAAAAGCAGAAACAAAATAAAAATGTGCTACAAGCAGACGATCCCAAACCGGAAGTGCTCCAGGACACTAGGGGGCGCGGTGAGCTCCGATTGCAAAAGCAAAAGTTAACATTTCCCACGTTGTGGCCACAAATATGGACAAAACATGCTCCCTGGAAGAACAAACAACGTTTTTCCTTTACAATGGAGAACATAAACAGCAACCAACAGCCTCGAGCTAACATTTCATTCACAAACTGACACCATTCCAACAGATGAACTGAAGTTAGAACTTTTAATAACTTAGTCGTACTTAACAGATACAGTTTCTAGCGTTAAGTAAAACGCAACACAAACGCTCTAATAAGGTCAAATTAACAAAATATTTAGTTCATTTACCTCTTTTTCAACCATGGATGTATTACCGGAGCTGCTTGACTGCTCTTTCCAAACCGGTCGCTGGAACTCCCTCGTCTGCAGTGACTGGACCCCCATGAGCTCCATTTGCAGCGCATTTTCATTTAGTTCCTGCTTTTTCTTTTGTTCGTGTTTTTTTTTTAACTTGCAGCGCATTTTCATTAAGTTTACGTCTTTGAATGTAACGACATTAAAACGTGTTGGTGTAATGGTTAGGCGTCCCAGTACTTTTGTGCACATAGTATAGGTTCACCTTCTCTGCACTTGTGCACAGTCACAGTACGTACAAAACTCTGCACTAGGAGTCAGTTACCCCAGTCATCCGCTCAGGCTCCGCCCCCTAGCAACCGTGGCGCTGTCCTAGCAACCACACCAAAACAGAGCGGGCAGCTGGAAGCTAAAAATTGAGCTGATTTCTGTGTTTTGTTCGTTAAAAATGCCTCTTCTGGTGACAGATCACACATGGACACAAACAGAAACCACTCTGTACATCAGTGTACCGCTGAAAGGGGTGAACCCGGCCGGAGTGGACGCGCTCTGCACGGAGGACTTCCTCAAGGTGAGGCTTTAGCACAGAGCTAACCAGAGCTAGCGTCCATTTATAAGGATTATAATAGAACAAAATACATCACTGTTATGATAAGAATCATAATAATCATAATAATAATGATGATGATGATAATAATAATAATCATAATAATAATGATGATAATGATGATGATGTTATTGTTGTTATTACCATTCTGGTTATTATTATTATTATTAGTCAGTATTTGTATTATTACCAAAAATAATGGTGATAATAATACTAATGAGGTGACGATAATCATTTCAAAATAATAGTTTTATATAATATTTATATATAATATATAATATTATAATAATTTCAGCAACAATAACAACAATAATAAAAGTAGTAGTAAAATTTGTTTTTATTCCTTCAGGTCAGTTTCCCTCCTTTTCTGTTCGAAGCCTTCCTCTCTGAGCCCATAGATGATGACAGAAGTTCGGCGAAGGTTGGAAACGGAGTTGCGGTTTTGACGCTACCCAAAAAGAAGGAAGGTCTGTGGGAACATCTGAGCAGAAACATCGGTATGAGTCATTCTCACGGACCAGTCAGAGTGTGATATCGTGAAAAAAAAGATGCTGAATACTTCACAGTATGTACTTAATCATTAATAGTAGATACTAGATACTAAATAATGAGCATAGGATAGTGAAACATTCATAGTGGATATTAAATCATTTATAGGAGATGCTGGATATTTAATAGTAGATAATAGTAGAATAATTCGTGGTAGGCTCTCATCTATTCTTATGAATAGATACTGAACAATACTGAATAATTCCCAGTTTATACAGAAGGATTCACAGTAGATGCTGGATAATCAATAGTAGATCCCTAATCAGTATATACTGAATAATTCAGAGTGGATACTGAACAATTTATCCATCTATCTCTCTGTATTTTTATAAAAATTTCAGACAAAAGCAAACAAAGAGAGATTCGAGAAGATTCCATTCTCAAAGCTCAGAAGAAGGCAGTTGAAAACACCAAGGCCAGAGCTGCCAAGGTCCAGCAGGAGAAGAGGTACACACTGGAGACTACGATGAAGGTTTGGAATATCATCTTCTGTCTTTTTTCATCAGACACACTGACTTACAACTCTTGTTGTCTCAGGAGCACAGACAGGCAATCACTGCTGTACGTTTAGTAAAGCTACAATAACATCCAATATCCTTGAAAGCTTAAAGGGTGGTAGTAGCCTAATGGGTAAAATATTTGCCTGTGAACCTGCTGACTAATGCTATAAATGTAAATCAGAAAAGCAAGTGATCCTCAAAAAGGAGAATAAGTAGAAACATAAGCCTGAATGAGGGCAATGGGTCACCGGTGTAGGTCAGTTAGCAGTGGGGTGACATGCAACCTTTTCGGTTGTTTGAAAACCAGCCGCAGTTCTGCGGTCTGAACCAGCTGTGAGGCTCTTATTGTACAAGCTGGAAGTGTTTGTTCTCATTCTAAATACATACCATATATAGTATGTTCTGCAGCTGAGAGTTAGTCATAGGACTGTTAAGCAAAATCCTGACCATGACTTTAAAGAGGTTCTACTAGCAGTTCCGGGATTCGAACTCACAACCTTGGGGCACAGGGGCAACTCCCAAACCACTTGGTCACCAGGCGTCCCATTGTGTGTTTTTCTAATTCCCTGGTTATACGTCTCCAGCTTGAGGAAGAGGAGCGGGCCAGAATTCAGAGGATAAAGGATGAAGAGTGTGCGAGAGCTACAGCGGAGCTGGAGGCCTGGAAAGAGAAGGAGGCGCCTCAGCGAAGGCTGCGGGACAATAAACAGCCGAGAGAACCTGAGGAGGCACAGAACTCCAGCAGAACTGAAGGTGAAAAAGGGAAAAAAGTGCTTATTATTGTACCAGAGCTGTTTTAAGAAGATTTGATTTCAGTATTTGAACGTTCCTGGCTGTTTTAAATACAGTCTATAATCAGTCTATACATCAGCTCAAATGAAGTCCATCAGCCAAGACAGTTTATTGCATTAATTGCATTTATTCGTTTCGATATTAAGTTAACTATATTTCTAATAGTTAACAGAACAAAAATCTGTTGTTTATTCTGTTAACTAGAAATTTTAAGGCAGCACCTTTGTTTGTTCAGTTTCTCTGAAAGATGTCCAGTTCAATCACATTCAAGACAAGACATTTTTTATTGTATTAATTGGTTGCATCATATTTGTATTTACATGTACATGTTCAGCATTTACAGACACTCTTACCCTTTAATGTCCAGACTGCCTTAATATACCTAACACTCTAATAGTTAAGATGAAATTTTAGAGATTTTTTAGTCTGTTAACTAAAAATCTTAAGACAGCTCACTTGCTTATTTAGTTTAGCCAGAGGTGGAACTGCATGCCAAACGAAGTGTTCACACCGGACACGTTTTTGTAAAATCTGCATTTTTCTATTGTTTTTATTGGGACAGATGTGTCGAAATTGTGACAAGCAGCTGTTTTTAGTTTAGCTTCTTTCTGCCAGCACCACCACATTTGCTAGTGAGTGCCGGCGCTTGCACCGCTGCGTCCCCTGAGACGTCGTCTGTTGTTTCGTAAAGTGTTATCTATAATTAAAAGTGCTGTGGCTATTAGCCTTGGCATGCTGCTGATTAGTAACAGGAAGATGCAGAGCCAGTTGCGGTAATTAGTGAAGGTTACGCTTCCAGTTCTTGTTCCACTCAGACACCAGTCTTGGCTGACAGATCTGGTGCCTGAAAGATATCTCGGTGATTCCACAACTTGATTGTGATTAATACTAATGAAGGCGTTTAAGCTCACGGAATCTCTCTTAGGTCAAATAACCAGCAGGAAAAAGGACAAACAGAAGGATCTACCTGCTCCCAGGTCAGCTGGCTGCATTCAGATCAATTTCACCCCGCGCGTTTTCCCCACTGCCTTGCGGGAGTCCCGCCTGCCCGAGGAAGAAGAGGTGCTCCTTTTTATTATTTCCTTTCGTTGATCACCCTGTAATTGCAAATGTAATTTTAGATAGGGGGGAGATGTTTCAACAAAAGAAATGGAAGATATTTCATCAGAAGTTGTTCATTAAAGGCAGTTGAAGGTTTCTTAAGTGCCATGTTTGTGTGTACAGTGGCTGAGAAAGCAGGCGGAGGTTAGGCGGCAGGCGAGCGCTGATCTCACTCAGCTAGACGACCTGAAGGAGGAAGAGAAGAACCCAGACTGGCTGAAGGAGAAAGGAGAGTAAGTTTCACTCAGCATGCTGAAACAGGACAGTCCAGTTGTGAGGACGAGAAGGTCGAGGCAAGCAGGATGTAATCACAGGATCAAAATAACAAATAGCTAAAGAACAAATAACAAAAAACAACAAAAACAAGGGGTCAGGTGTACACAAGAAAACCAGCACAACTAGAAATGACCATAACAGAGTTCCATAAACAGGTTTTACGAAGTGGTAACTCTGGAGGAGCTGCAGAGATTCACAGCTCAGGGGGGAGAATCTGTTCACATGACACACTCCTTCAATCTGGCCTTTATGGAAGACTGGCGAGAGGAAAGTCATTGTAGAAAGAAAGCCATAAGAAGGCCCACTTGCAGTTTACCACAAGCCATGTAGCGACACAGCAAACATGTGGGAGAGGGTGCTCTGGTCAAATTAGACCAGAATTTTACAGTTTGGCCTAAATGCACCTAACACTGACCATCAACCTGAACACCATCCCCACCGTGAAACATGGAGGGGCAGCGTCTCGCTGTGAGGACGCTTTCCTTTAGCAGGGACAGGGACGCTGGTCAGAGTTGATGGGGGATGGAGGGCAATCCTGGAAGAAGACCTCTTAGAGGCTGCAAAGGACTTGGAGGTGGATGGTCACCTTACAGCAGGACAATGAACCTGAACTCACAGTTAGAGCTACAATGGAATGGTTTAGATTAAAGTATATTCTGGTGTTAGAGTCCAGACCTCAATCCTCTGGGAAAACCTGGCGCTGTTTTGAAAAGAAGAATGGAATAAATTGCAGTGTGCAAAGCTGGTAGAGACATACCCCAGAAGACTTGCAGCTGTAATTGCAGAGAAATGTGGTTTGCCAAAGTATCAGGGGGCCTGAATAGAAACGATTTTTAATTTGTAAAAAAGATTGAACAGCATGCCCTTCACAGCTATGTATTGGTCTATCACATAAAATCCCATTAAAATACATTAAAGTTGGGGACAAAATGTGGAAGTGTTCAAGGGGTATGAATAAATTCAAGGACAGCTTTTTCCATACTTTAACAATATTTGCATTTAAATTACACCAGGCTCTCTTATTTAAAACAGAAAATCAGTGTGTAATTGTTTCCATGACTTTAAAACATGTTCAGTAACTGCTGCACAGTCTGTTTCATGCACAGGAAGCAGGAAGGTCTATAGTTATAATTGAGGAAGTGAAGTAGGGCCACCAGATGAAGCCTTAGAGCCTAAAGGGTTAACTCTTGTTTTCATCTCAATCAAAGCTTGTAGAGCATTCTGAGTAGAAACTAATTATATATAACAAGAAGAGACCTCTAAATAGGAAATCTGGGGTCACCCATAACCCAGAAAACCACTCCCACAGATAATAGGAGCTCAGTGTAAGACTGTGCTCTCTTCCAAAGGGAAACTGCACTGGAGTCAGATTTGTGGTAACTGTAAAATCTAATGGCCGCAGGAATTTGGAATTTACTGCGTCTTTCTCTGTTTTTCTCCTGCAGTAAATTCTTCAGGATTGGGAACTTCCAGGCCGCGATCAATGCCTATGATTTGGCCATTAAACTCAACAGACACATTCCGGCCCTGTTTTCGAATCGAGCAGCTTGTCATCTGAAGCTGAGGAATCTTCACAAAGCCATTGAGGACAGTTCTCAGGTCAGCAGTTGTACTGCACACTTCTCAACCTGCTGCTGGAGCCTAAGAATGATTTCTATCTGAACTGGAGTTCAAGTACTTGCTTAATAAGTAGTCCTATAATTTACTCACCCTGGTACTTAAAGGGTTAAAAATCATTTTCTACAAAGTTCTGGTTCATTGCTTTATAATCCCAGCGCACTCCATACTTACCTGATATAGTTCTATTTTTTCTTTTTTTAAAACAGCTCTGTGTAACTTTAACCTTGTTAAAACTGTTAGTTCTGACTTTTTTGCACTGTTTAGAACTTAATGTTTGCGTAGTTAGCTGTGTACTTAATTAGAGCTTTTTTCTTTGTTCCAATATAATTGTAAAAATGAAAAGAACCAAAATCTAGCAAGAATGGATAATAGTACGCAAAAGTAGCTTTTTATGAAAATGACTAATATTTTTTTATTTACACTTTCCACACAATTTCTCCACATTACAACTATGAAACGATATTAATATAAATGCATCATCCTCTTGCTCTGTTCTGCCTGTTAAAAGCGTCTCTGTGTCTGTGGTAGGCCCTGGACCTGCTGACCCCAGCCGTCGCTGACAATGCAGCATCCCGGCTGAAGGCCCACGTGAGGAGAGGAACCGCCCTCTGTGAGCTGGAACTGTATGTGGAAGGTACAGTATAAAATAGGCGCAATAACTTTTAAAACCTAACTTACTTTTTAGGGCAGAGACAAAAGATTAGCATATGGTGAAGTAAGCTGAAGAGAAGTGCCGCCAAAATGGCTATAAAAATAATGCAAATAAAATGTAAGAAACCCAGTAGTGTGATTGTGTCAGATTTGTACAGTGAGAATCTTTGATTTGAGGTGTCAGCAAGTCATACTACAGCACCTTAATGGAGGGCTGGACGCTGGTTGAGCAGATTTAAAGGTTTGTTTTTACAGGAAAGGTTTTGGGTGACTGTTGACTTCTAGTGTTGGAGACATTAGCCTCGTAGCTCCAGTTCTAAACAAAAGAAATGTAACTTGGACTCCACATCACTGTGAACATGACAACACAAATGAGATTTTGGATAGATTGCCATTGTTGCTATGACACTTAACAAATAAGATTTAAGTAGAAAATAATTTAAAATATTGGCTAAAATCATCTGTGGTGAGCAGGTGCCCTGTCCAGGGCGAGCCCCTGCCCTGCACCTGATAGACTGCAGGTACCCGCGACCCTTAAGCGGATACAGAAAATTAAAGAATGCTATAATCATAAATTACATTTTTTCACCCCTCTGGGGTGGCTGGTCGGGCGCCGGCCAACACCCAGGGGCCTGGCACGTCCTGGGGGTGGGCTAGGTTAGGATGGGGGGAGGTCAAAAAGCGGGTAGGGGGTAGTCCATCTTGTCTGCAGGAATCGATGTGTGTTTGTGTTTGTCCGACATCATGAGGCCCACATGCAGATGAGGCAGGCGGGTGGCTAGGTGGGTGGGCAGGGCATCTCTTGGCTCCTGGGCTGCTGGCTGGCGCCTGCCGACCCGGCTCCTGGGGGGTGGCTCTGCCCGGTGAGGGGTGGGCTTCCCCGGTTGGCGGGCGGCTTCTGGGTTCGCGGTGGGTGGATCCCGTGCACTGTCGCCTCGGGCCGCTGGGGCCCTGTCTCCTGGGGTCTGCAGTCGGGGTTCCCGGGTCTCCAATGGGGCCGCCAGGTCTCTCTGCCTCCTGGGACTTCTCAGTCTTCCCTGGGCGCCAGGGCAGCGTTGTCATGGTCCCTCACCCTCATAGTAAACATTCCATGACACTACACACACCCATTCACTCAGTCACCCACTCACTCATCTACACCCACTCTTGCACTCACTCATCCACTCACTCACTCATCCACTCACTCACTCACCCACTCACTCATCTACACACCCACTCTTGCACTCACTCATCCACTCACTCACTTACTCATCCACTCACTCACTCATCCACTCACTCACTCATCCACTCACTGACGCACTCATCCACTCACTCATCTACACACCTATTCACTCACTCACCCACTCACTCACGCACTCACTCATCCACGCACTCACTCACTCACTCACTCACTCATCTACACACCCACTCACTCATCCACTCATTCACTCACTCACTCACTCATCCCCTCACTCACTCATGCACTCACTCATCCACTCACTCACTCACCCACTCACTCATCCACTCATTCACTCACTCACTCATCCCCTCACTCACTCACTCACTCATCCCCTCACTCATCCACTCACTCACTCACTCACTCACCCACTCACTCATCTACACACCCACTCACTCATCCACTCATTCACTCACCCACTCACTCATCCACTCATCCACTCACTCACTCATCCATTCACTCACTCACTCATCCACCCACTCACTCATCCACCCACTCACTCACATTCACCCACTTCCTCATCCACACTCTCACTCACTCACTCATCCACTCACTCACTTACTCACCCACCCAAGCACTCAGTCACTCACTCACACACTCATACACTCACCCACTCGTTTACTCACTCACTCACTCACTCACACACATATGCGCACACAAAGGAACACACCTACACACACACATACACTCATACACAACCACTAACACAGGCACTCACACGTTCAGGTTCAGGTACAGGCACACACACACACACACACACACACATACACTCATACACAACCACTGACACAGGCACTCACACGTT
>JBBJLR010000019.1:14439789-14454030 GCA_037577145.1 Brachypetersius gabonensis
GCTGGAGGTAGGATTCGAACCTGTGACCTTTTTTTTTTGGTTCGGAGGCAAGTATCCTACCACTAGGCCACCACCACACCTCTTGCACTGAGATTGGCTACCAGGATGCACCTCTTGCAATGGGACTCCCTATTAATATTCCACTCCTTGCACTGATTTGCTAGCAGTATCCATACCCTACTATATGACTGGCTACCAGTATTCTGTCTATTGCACTGGGATTGGCTACCTGTATTCCACTTCTTCGCTGTGATTGGCTACCAGTGTTCTACCTCTTGCACTGTGATTGGCTACCAGGATGCACCTCTTGCAATGGGACTCCCTATTAATATTCCACTCCTTGCACTGATTTGCTAGCAGTATCCATACCCTACTATATGACTGGCTACCAGTATTCTGTCTATTGCACTGGGATTGGCTACCTGTATTCCACTTCTTCGCTGTGATTGGCTACCAGTGTTCTACCTCTTGCACTGTGATTGGCTACCAGTGTTCTACCTCTTGCACTCTGAATGGCTCGTAATATCACAATAATCATAACGTCATAGTATCGACTCCCACCAAGTTATTCAGAGCGTGTCTCCTGTGTCATGTGCCCTTTTAGTCCAGGTTATGGGTTTTCAGACGTTTCTGTCCCTCAAACCTCCCATAAAATACAGTGATATTCTCTTCTTTCACGGTTGCTATGGCTGCAGCAGGTGCAGCGCAGGTCGTCCTTCACCTCTCCATCTCCCATGGTAAAGCCGGGGAACGGTGTTTGGCCATAAAGCGGAGGACGCGTCTCCCCCAGGCCTGTCTGCCTAATGCAGCCGTTCTTATGCCTTTGGGCTGGAGTGACATTTGAGCTGGCGCCGGCGCAAGGAGCGTATCCAGCCTGTCCTGGCTTCTGAAGGCGGCGAGCTGCTTTGTGTGGGCACAAATGCCAGGCTCACAAACGCAAGTGCTCTCTTTCACGCCGGCCTGAAAGGCCTTTCAAATATTCATAACGCTGACATCAGTAAAGGCGACCTGACCTTTGGCGAGATGAGAAGCGGAGGGTGAAAAATCAGGACAGAGACTCTGCTCTGACCCCTCCATCCGACTCTCTCACACGGCTGAAGTGGCTTCATCTTTTCTTTTGGCATAATCTGATGTGCATTGATCTTTTCAGATCGGATTTGAGGCCCTTTCATTTGATCCGATGGTGGTTAGAATTTGTCTCCATTGATTACCAGTGTCTGTTTTTGGACTATGCGAGTGTGTGTGGATGGTGGGCTCGACCAGCCGTGGAGTAAACCAGCTGATTGAGAACGTGGGATTAAATGATTAAAGCAGTGGAGGTGATATTTGATCCTGAGGCCTCTGTGATCGATGGACCTCCAGGGTCAGCAGTAGTGGAGGAAATCCAGTGCTGTCTCTTCGTTTTACTTGGAAGTCTGGAGTGGTGGTTTTGTAGACAGGGAAAGAATTCGATATCTCATCGGTCTACAAAAAACCTTCTTTTGGTGCTGTTCCACTGGCGCAGGAACTCGCGCTGTACAGCAAACAAATGGTTTTCTATTACAAATATAGTGGCCTATCTGCGAGAACCCAGGCTGCAGTCAGGGGCGCACTGGCAGTCTGTACATTCTGGAAAGGTCCGAAAGGTCGTGCACCGGAGAGCGCCCACCCTGTTTCTGTAGCGAAGCGCTGGATGTTGTAAATATCCCTGAAAAGGCAGCGCGGAGAGGAATTGGGAGTCATGGTGACGGTGGTGTGGAAAATGAGAAGCTTAATGGAGGGATATTAGAACGGGATTGGATTTCGCAGGCAAACAAAGATACATGCGGCTTGATTCGCCTTTTGTAAATCACACTCGAAAAGCCATGAAGTTAAAAGCCCCGGCGACAACCGTGTGCTATTAAGGCGGAAACTCATTGAATTCTGCCGCTCGCGATTCCTCCCCCAAACCCTCTTCATCAGCTTTCCAGGCAAACCATTAGTTTATGCTGAATTTGATTAAAAAAGCAGAACTCCATGAAATTGCCACTGATTGAAAAACATTTCCTGTTTTATTTGTATTTTTTTCCATATTTGACAAAGAATGCCGGGTTTGTCATTGTTACCGTCCAGCACACAATCCCCATTCAACACAAACTGATTATGAGAGGCTGTAACAGAGAACCTGCTCCGCTGCTGGAATGTTTTCTTTTTCATTATGACTTTCTGTTCTCTCTTTCCAAACAAGAAAGCTCCTGGATCTTCTCTCTAGGATCTCAGTCTAAGCCCCTGAGGATAAGTACAGGCCTAAGCTCACAGAAGTGGGAATCCCACACAAACTTTCTCCATAAAACAGTGGTTCACAGCAGTCTCATCAGAAATAAATCATCTTCTTCTCTGGAGATTATTGAAGTCTGACTTATTTCTCCTAAACCCCACCTTTAAGAAGTGAAAGAAAAATCAACTCAAGACAGAAGTTCTCATCGTCTTCTCAGATATCTCTTCTCAACACTGTCTGACTTTGGTAGCTGAGACTTTGAGAATTTGATAATTTAGACAAATTTCAGGCTCATTTATAGGAGAGCGCAGTATTTTTTTATGGTTCATATGAAGATCTGATGATCTGAGAAAAAGAAAGATCAGAGCAGTGAAAGAAAAGAAAGAGAATCTGAAGATTTTAAATCGGAGTCAGGCTGAGATTTAAGGAACGCTCTTTCTCAGGAGCTGAATTTGGAAAATAAGAGAAACTGGTAAAAGTCTCATACTGATGTTAAACTGAGCTCAGCTGTGTCTGAGAGAGGTTTGGGCCTGATTGTTTAGATATCAAGTGAAAAATCAGATTTTTAGGGTCAGACCATCCTTGTATTTGCTCACATGTCCATATTAGTTGCCACAGTAACGCTCATGTGAGTAGGCTGATCATGGAGAGAGGGACCCGGTTGTAAACCCTGTTTAATTTTGTCTTTATATCTTTATGTCTGTGGTTTTAATCAGTTTTCTTTGGGGACTATTTTGCCTCACGATGCCCTGCAATAATTCTTCTGGTAAAACAACATTTCAGAAGTCAGTCAGTCAACCTTAACCACTTAATGGAATAACTTTCTGTGTCTGGTTCCATTCACTGCCACTCTAAGCTTCTCTGGAATGGAGCGTTTCACACCAAACCTGCTCTGAATGACATCTTAACCATTTAAATATGCAGAACATCTGCAGGACCTCCAGTCCGACACCTTCTGCCTTTACACAGATTTCCCACACAACATTGTGCTAATGCTCAGTTATGCATGTGTTTAAGCAGGTGAAGATGGCTTTAGGCTCCTGCCCACAGTGGAAGTGTTGGTGTCTGATTCACTGTGTTGCTGCTCAGGTTCAGTCCTAGACGTATAAAATACGGCTGGGCTTTTGAGGACACATCAATTTTCACGTTGTTTTTCACATGCTTTCTTTTTCTCTTGTTCAGTTTGCAACAACTCGACATGTTTTAAATAAAAAGACTGCGCTATTCTTCTGATAAAAGTCCTACTTTGGGAATGAAATGATTGATCTCCTTGCTGTGACCTCATTAAAAGTGTTTAAAGCACCTTTGAGGCCAAAAGACTGTCTGGCCATCATTTAAAACTTGCTTTTCATACCAGAGAAGACACTTTGAGGCTAAAGCACTGAGGCTAAATCCACCCAGATAACAGAATCTCTGGAGGTCCTTTTTCTCTCGTAATTGAAAAGTAACAGTGAAAATCAGACATCACTTGGAATACCGCACCCGCACATCCGTCTCCACGGATGGAACGGCGCTGATCTGATAACGCCAGTATTGTTTTAGCGTGACAGGTCGAACCCCACAGCACGCAATTCATTTGACACCAGCGATAATCGGGCTCCTCCATCTTTCCCTGCACCGCGTTATTGGATACGGTGAAGCGGGGAGGGACCCCCCACCCCTCCCACCTGTTTGAGGCGGAACGACAAATAGTCTCGCTCGCTAAGCGAGAGATGGATTACGGAGCTGTGGAGGGAGGAAATTACCTGCATTAGCGAAGGTAAAGGCTGCTGTCGCTCAGGGTTTGCCGTATGAAGAAAACAGAGGTTGAGAGGGAAGAAGCTCAGGCTTTGGGCTTTTGAAGGCAGTGAGTTTATTTGTTAGGCTCCATCAGGGTGGAAGTAGTTTGCGTACACAAACACAGGTCTCTCAGGGCAAATAGTGCTGAACGAGGATACTTTTACAAATTTTAGACCACATTTAATCAAGCTGTACCGCTGAGCCCAACCTTGATTTGGAACGACGAGGCGAATAGTGAGGGATCCAGCAGGTGGGGGGATGGATGGATGGGGGGGGCGGGGTCCTGTGGTTAATGAGTCTGTTAATGAGCATCAATTCTGTCCTCATATGTGAGTTTCCCAAAATGAAAACAGATCTGAATGAGAGTTTAGGGGTTTAGCTCAGTATTACTCAGCTCTTCTCTGGGATGAGGAGTAGAGGTGCATTTGCCATGAATTTTTTTTTTATTCTACACACCAATCAGCCATAGCCATAAAATTACCAGCCATAAAATTACCCTGTGGGTCTTCCTAAAGCTTCCAAAACCACTCTGACCCACTGAGGCATGGACTCCACAAGACTTCTGAATGCTCTGTGGTTCTGCACCAGCACAAGATCCGTTTAGTCCTGTAAGCGGTGAGACAACCTTCGCCATGTTCCTCAGTGTTTGAGGTGTGTGTGTGTATGTGTGTGGGGGGGGTATCATTCTGTTGGAAGAGGACACTGCCATTAGAGAACAGTGCCTCCATGAACAGGGGAGCTTGTTCTGCATGTTTAGGTACAGTAGGTGATTCATGTAAACATCCACATGAATGCAGGACCCAAAACTTTCTCATTACTTTCAGCGGCTCGCCTTCTTTCAGTAGGAACACCCCAAAAGACCTGCCACTTTGGAGATGCTCTAACCCAGGGGTCGGCAACCCGCGGCTCTTTCACCCTTATGTTGCAGCTCCCTGTGGCTTTGGAAAATAAATAATAATTTAACACTGGAATGGCGGCTGATTGGGCTTCCTGATACGACGCTGCTGCAGTAAGTTCTGTCGTTCAGTCCTGCAGCCGCCGGCACACCTGCAATCTACAGCCAGCGGATACAGCAAAGGTCCGGTCGCCGAATCAGAGTCAGAGTCAGAGTCAGAATCAGAATCAGAATCAGAATCGAATCAGAACAGAATCATAGTCAGAATCAGAATCAGCATCGGAGTCAGAATCAGAGTCAGAATCAGAGTCAGAGTCAGAATCGGAGTCAAAATCAGAATCAGAATCAGAACAGAATCATAGTCAGAATCAGAATCAGAGTCGGAGTCAGAATCGGAGTCAGAATCGGATTCAGAATCAGAACAGTATCAGAACAGAATCATAGTCAGAATCAGAATCAGCATCGGAGTCAGAATCAGAGTCAGAATCAGAATCAGAATCAGAACAGAATCAGAACAGAATCATAGTCAGAATCAGAATCGGAGTCAGAATCGGAGTCAGAATCGGAGTCGGAATCGGTCAGTGTGTAGGAGTTTGATTCCGGTCGATGGCGTCTCTTAAGCATAAAACAACAATACGTAAAGATACGTGTTCATGTTCCTACACCAGTGGTTCCCAACCTGGGGTCTGGGCCCCCCTTAGGGGGGCGCTAGAGATTACAGGGGGTGCGCAGAATTTTGTCTGAATTGAGTTTACCAAAATTATAATTGTACACAATAAATTCTGTGAAATGTAAAAGTGTGTGTGTGTGTGTGTGTGTGTGTGTGTGTGTGTGTGTGTGTGTGTGTGTGTGTATGTATGTATAAGAGTATAAGAGCAAAAACCTACAACCACTGTTTATTTTTTGCAAATAAATGTTTGTAATTAATCATTTTATTCTTTTTGGGCGTCTGCGGGGTAGGAGTTGGGGGTCCTGGCTTGTCTTGGACACAGTCAAGGAGGGCTTCAAGGAAAAAAGGTTGGGAACCACTGTCCTACACCACACCCATATTCTCTTGCAGAGCTGCTGCTGCTTCAATAGGCCAATAGATGCGATTCTGATTCTGAGTCTGATGAAATGACGTCAGTTGATGCTGTCAGCTGTGTATATTTTTTTATCCATTGTTTTTTTTTAAGGTTGAAATTTGAAGTTTATTGTGATCTTGTAACACTAAAATACATGTGTTTAATTTTTTGTGTTTTCAAAATGTTTTCTTTGAATAAATAAAATATACACAGCATAAAAACTAAACACAATACCTGCAGTGTTATCTTCATTTTAGATTTCTGAAAGGATTCGCGGCTCCCAGTGTTCTCTTTAATGGTCTCTGCTCTAACCATTGCAATTTAGCCCTTTATATAACACCATCAGCTGCACACGTAAACAGGTCTTGATAACAAAAGCATAGAAACCTCGAATCTGTCCATGAATTGTCAGCTGAAGCCAAGCTGCTAAGATACTGTATGTTGCTATAGAAGCTACAATTGTATCCTCTTTTTCAAACACACTGCTTTTATGAGCCATTGCAGATGGTAAAGGTGTAGCTACATAGAATCATCACTTTTTTAGAGGGTTCAGTGGAGAAGTTTTCAGGCCCATTTGAATGTGAGAAAGGCCCACAGTGAAATCAGAACTGACCCAACAAACCTGGTTCCTGGTTTCAGCGTCACTTTCTGTAAAGTGTAGTGGTACTCAGATAAGTATACTTCCATGTGAAGGTTCTTTAAACTTTAAAACCGTTCTCCACACTCCCACATCATCTAAAAAGGGATCTCTTGAGAATCACCCACTGGATGGTTCCTTAGAGAGCTTCAGCAGCTCTCCTACCCAGCTCCTATTGGCTCGGAGTGGGTGATGCCATTGGTCCAGTTCAGTGTTCTGGCGATACGCCCCCACACACCCCCACCCTAATGAGAATGACTTGGTACCGTGACTTAAGGATGACAAGCTGAATGCGCCATATGGTCAGACTAACCCCAGGGCGACACAGGTGGTCACTACAGGTCACTTTGCTGCTTTTCAAATGTCCTCTTTTGGGCACGTCTAGCACTGTGGATGTTTCCTAATGCCCTTTTGCCTAAACGCTCCCTCCTAAAGAAGCTCAGTCCCAGTCCAGCCGCTCTGGTATGTAAATGAGGAATCGGCATGTTATTATTTTCCAAGAGAAAAGTCTCCATAAGTAATTATCCATATGTCAGATGATATCCTCCTTATTCTCGTGGCTTTATTTGGTGGCCTGCTCGGCTCGCGGAGCCCCTCGGAGCCCCGATGCGCTCTGGGGAAAATGAATAGCGCGGCACTTGCGGCGTGGCTCCGTTCCCAATATTTCATATGCGGCGGAGGAGTCAGACAAATCAGCGGCCGCACACCGTCGCCGTGACAGCGGCCCACTAATGAAGAGAAAGCGCTTCTCATAGTATCACTTTATCGAGCAGACATGCGAGGAAGCAATAAATAACCCAACGAATGAATGAATATAGGAGACTGGAGGGGAAAAATATAATCCAAACATATACACTTCCCCACTCTCTGTCTTTCTCTCTCTCTCTCCCTTGCCTTTATTATAAATGTCCAAGGTGATATTTTATTGTTATTAAAATCTCTCACAACCCCCACTGACGGAGCCTCTTGCCACACCCGGGGGAGTGTTTTAATATCCTTATAATTTAATAACAGAGCAGGCTTTATATCCGACTCTGTGCCTGAAGAAAGCCCTCTTTGCCACAACTGTGCCAATATGGATCCACAGAAACAAAGACCCATTATTTTTCTTATTAGAGTCACTTATACATACAGGGAGGCCTGGCCAGGTAACCTTTTCATCTTTACTCCTTTATACTCTCATCTAAATATACATCTTCACAGAAGTATTTTAAGTTCAGTCTGACCAAAGATCACCCTGTCAATTACATGATTTATTGATTTTCTAAATGAAATTAGGTACACTTGCTCTATATGGCACTGTCTGCCAATTGTGCAGCCCATTAATTTAAATACTGAGTTTGAGTAAGTAGATGAAATATAACATGAAAACAATTTTTGTACAGCTCACATTTGATGTTTCATTTGGTACAAATAAACAATAGTTGGCCCTTTAAGTGTGTAAAAAACAAAAATATGTCTCTGTAGAAAAAAATTTATTTAAACAGGTCATTTGTCAGATATCACCAAAACCTTTGCTCCTATAAATCTGAAGCACCGAAAGCTACCAAAGGGCTCCCCCTAGTGGAGGATCTTCAGCCTGCTCAGCGTGAGTGAGTTGCAGACCACATACATGAGGTGTGATCTCACAAAAAACTTTACATTTTTACATGAATAAAGCCAGCAAGCTAATTTCATTCTCTCACGTTAATGAATAATTTCACTGCCTTACTCTTTTACTCCATTTTGGTTAAATAAGTGTCATGGGGAATCTGTTTCCTCTGCCTTTATTAAGGTTTGAAAGTCTGCAGCAGCCCTCTGTGCATGCAGAGCACCCAGGAGGTTCCATGGCAACCACTTAGAATCAGTGAAATTGTGTAAGCATATGGAATCTGATCCCAGATCAGTCTTCACGGGCATCTGGCTCATATTTTCCCCCCAGGGCTGAGATATGGCAGACACCGAACATCTGACCATCATGATTCGAAACCCACTACAAAAGCAGATGTCATTGCTGAAGTGATGATGACCTGGCTGGGCCTGCACATTTGAGCAATTTTCCATTCTTTAAAACACTGGGGAAGCATATCATGGGCTGCATTTCTATGAGAATCTTCCAGAACTGGTGGTACAGAAAGCCGGACGGAGCTGTGATCATGACTTTGGCTGGACAGAAGCCTGCGGAGAGCAGCAGTCATATTTAGATGAATCTGCTGAGGCATGGCCCTGGCCACCCCGCACATCAATATTCATGCAGGAGAGACAAAAGCCGCATGCTGGGTTTCTGGAGGACAAGGACCAAAAACAGCAAGGACGGAGCGCCGCAGTCAAATCTGCTGTCCCGCCGCGGTACACATGCTAACGCGGACGCTCGCTAACAAATGACAGCCTTTCCTCCTGCCTTAATTGGTCTTATGCCTGAATTACAGTCCATCAAACTGACAAAAATAATACAGCAGCAGCAGAACACCCAGAAGAATTGGCCCAAAGTACTTGTTTTCACATGAGGCTTGTCAGATAGGACAGTTTAAAGGGCCTATTTCATCAAATTGTCCTTGCAGTTTGGACATAAAACCCTTTGGCATCGTCAAAATTTCACAATGGGTTTCAGCTCCTATGAATCACTCTTTTTGTGACTTCACAAAAACAACATATTTGCATATTTATCCTATTCAGCCTAGAGCAGTTCAGCCCTGCACATTCAGACTGGGCTCCTTTTATAATATAGGGTTGCCAAACAGAGCAGAGGTCTTGAAGGCACCTGCTTAAGTCTGAGCATTAATGGAAGATGGGAAAAAATGTTTATACAAAAAATCATTCAACATCACTGACGCAGGAGGATACAGGCATTTGAAACCATATTTTCCGAAGATCTGGGAGTTTCTACACACTCAGATGACTCCTTAGATGCCTGTAGGCAGTGATGGTGATGTCTAACGGTCTAACGTTAGACTAATTCCGGATCAGCTCCCACTCCTGAATGGAGGTAAGAAATATGGGATATACACCTTGGCCCTGAAACAGGTAAATAGAACACGTGCAAACCATAGTCTTCAAGATTATCAACTGAAATCGGCCAAACCTAGATGTACATGCACTGCAAGCCAGTTTTAAGAAATCTGATTTCAACAAATAAAACCATGTAAAATAGTCTAAAGCCGATGTTTGTTCTCCTACATGCTCACCATTTGCTGCTCTCTGCTCAGCCACTCAGGCACCCCCCTCTGCGGGTTCTCCTCAGTCATTTGTGGGCGGAGACTATACTGAAAGTTCTCCCAGATTCAAAGATCTTGTGTTTGTTTCCAAGAAGTGAAATAAAGAAATTTGTTCATTTTTGTTCCTTATGGCTGCTTGTGTGTGTCCGTTTTTCCAACAAAGTGTCCGTTATTATTATTACATGTTTTTAAAATGACAGTAACTTTAGTTCTATGTGACATAGGAACACCAAACATGTCTAACGTCTGGAGCATCAACACAAACCGCGGGAAATTCCTTAGAAGTTCTGCCGTATGATGACAGTTTTCTATTTGTTGGTTAAACCACACTTCACCTAAAGGGGGATAACTGTAGTGGATCACCCCAATCCTGCAACACTGGACAGAGACTGGGCTCTTTTGGAGTACTGTTTCCAAACAGAGAATCTGTGCCCACGTCTCGGTCTGCTGCTGCAGCTATGAGGGGCGACTGTTCCCCATGGACCTCTAACATCTGCTGAGAGTGCTGAAACTCCAGGCAAGGAAAAAAGGACACTGGAAAAAACACCCATTTATTGTACAGCACACTGAGCCTAGATGCTTTGGGGTGTGGCTGATTGACCGGGAATGCTGTGTATTGACCAGTCACAAGCTTGGGTCAATGGCACAAAAGCCCCATGCCTTCACTTGTTTGACTGCTAGTGCTATGATAATGTGCAAAAGTCTTAGGCACTGGAGAAAAACTATTATCTTCTAGGCAGCATGGTTAGGTTAGCAATAAAACAGTACTATTACAATTAATACAAATAACATTAATACATTAAAAAGTGATTTTAAGTGTTTGCTCAACCATTTCCAGGTCTCTTTCCTCATGGAAGCCCAGTATTACTTGTAACAGTACCACAGTACCATATAGATGATCATATGACCATATGATGATGGGGCTGGAGGGGCTCAGTGGATAGGATACTTGCCTCTGGACCAAGAGGTCACAGGTTCGAATCCTACCTTCAGCACCACCACTGGGTCCCTGAGCAAGACCCTTAACCCCAAGTTGCTCCAGGGAGACGCTGCCCCCTGTAGTCAGAGAATGGAAGTCGCTTTGGATAAAAGCATCTGATAAATGCCGTAAATGTATATCTGAAGTAAAATACTGGGAAAGTAACGGTTGACATAATTTTCCATAGACCCCCAGCACTACTGGCCCCAAAATGTGATTTTACTGATATCCCTTTGACTCTGGGTCCCAACTGGGGTCTCTAAACTGTAACAAGTGGGTTACAAATTGGCGTCTAAGTTTCGGCGCTTCGTCCTCTGAATTAGCCAGTTATTGTGTCATCCCTGAGGTAGGGTCGGCTGAGTCCATCCTGATGAAACAGCGCTGTCGTATTCTTTAACTCAGAGACTTCATTCCATCATTAAAGGGCATCTACTTCACCCCGATTCAATTGACTATGCCAGCTCTGCCTCATGTACTGGAAACTGAGCCACTGTCAAGGTAATGACACGCTGCTGTCAGAAACCCTCACACTGTAGGGAACAAATTTCCCTGCAGGCCAAAGATGGAGCCAGCGAATAGGCTACCTACATATGCATTTTCTTTCTCATCTTCCCTTTTCCCTGCTAGGCACCACTGGGCCCAGAACGGGTCATTAAGCACCCACTCATCTGGGCCTTTCTTCAACGTGTATATTTCGTTAGCTCTGCAAATCAAACAAGAGGAGTGCTTAGGGAAGCACTCTGGGCACTTTGGGGGCAATTTTGGTGGTTAGCATAGCAACCTTCCATTGCGCACCCACCCCCCACACTGTCCCAAAGAGAAGCAAAGACCTCGACTGCCTCTGCTGTCACCAGATGATCAGCCAGTGATGTTCTGTGTGAGGGAGTGGGAGTGAAGAAGATCCAGGAGCAGCTGTCGGGCCTGGAGTGATACGTGGTCTGTGATTCTAATTTGTGAGGGATTTGGTGTGTTTGGCAAGAGCTCGCTAAAAATCTGGAGCCCAGCTTTGGGTACGCTAATCTCACACACTCGGCTGAGGAGGTCTGGAGATTACGGCAGGGCTCATTTTCCACATTTGGCTGCCACACCGAAGCATCTCCCACAGGACAATACGGCTAGTGTTCTGCCATGCTAGCTTCCGTCTGTTTGCTAGCTCACTGTGAGCCTAGTGAAAACGGCGCAGAGGATGCTGGGGAGCCGCCACTGAAAAGAGACGGGAGGGGAGAATGTTCTTGGCTATGATTAAAACTAGACCTGCTTTCTATGGAACCCATGTCAAGGTAGCAAGCTGGGAAAGCTTGCTTTGGAAAGGTGCTCTAGACCCTATGGCTCAAGGTGTTCCTTTCAAAGCTCATAAATGCACATTTTCCGGTCAGAATCCTTGGGAGGTGATAAAAATGACACACTTGTACACCTGCGAGTTATTAATGACTCACTGAAGGCCGTGATGCCGGGATGCTAATTTAGAAAATAAATAAATAAGATAAACAAAGGAGCACATGGAACTCAAAGGTGGTGTGCGGCTCAGACATGGTCCTCGCTTTCTAAATTCATCACCACTACCTCACACAAACTAGTTTATTTTTACTCCGTTGCATCTTCTTTGCCTAAAGGGGATTTCATAGCGTTAGGTATCTCAGAGGCAGCCGTTGGCAGGGTCGGCCGTCAGAACCTCATCCACCTGTCCACACCCTCCCCCTGCCCAGAGGACCTGCTCTGTCACAGCTTTCATCATTTAGCACTTCCAGAACCTGCCGCTGCCCCCACACTCCCTCTCAAGCTTGAGAGACACACTGCCACATGTCAATATAGCTCCATTATTTTCCATTAGCAGTCCAAGGTTAACCGCATGTGTGGGCGGGTGTGGATCAGATCGGGCAGACTCTTTCCTGTCGTTACCTGTCGTCACATCATCCATATTGATAAGGGCAAAGTTGACTGCAGGTTGCTTTGTACTCCTCACTCGTGGAAATAGTTCAAGGAACAAAACCAAAAATGTTTGTTGACAGATAGTAATTGAAAAGAGCAAATAAGGATCACTCGGATTAAAAAACTCTTTTTGATTGGGGTTAGCTGGTTAATCAATTCATATTTAGCTAATTTTCATAAAATACATTTTACATTTGAGAACTTAAGCGGTCATAGTTACACCGTTTGTTATTATGTTCTGAACCTTGGATTTTGTCACTTATAACTGGCATGTTGTTAGAACAAGTCAGGCCAGACTGACCAGACTGAAAAGCCATGGCTATTACAAATACATACAAATTACCCTCTAACTTTCCACTCTTTCCTAATCCATGGCCATGCTGTTTGACCAGCTAAAGCAACAGTAACCATAAACCAGCTTAGAATGCCTTCTCAGTGTTACAAGTGAGAATTTTCAGTTAAGAGGACTAGGCTAGGCTAGCTTTAGCATATATTAAGCAGGTTTTGGAATGACACCTCTTCACACAGTACTACATTACAGTTCCTGGTGAGATGTTTTAGCTGTAATTGCTTGTCATGTAGTCTAATAACTACATGTGTGTTTAATGACATAGACTAGGCAAGTTCTGTACCAGTACCATCATTTCTTTTGCTAAGCATATCGTCGCCCTACTTAATGTTAGCTTACACTTAGCCGTCTGGCTACATTTCTTAATGTTACCCTTCTGGTGTATCTTGGACAGATATCCTATAAATCCTCATGTCAAATGAAAGCCAATAAACCACTCTCTGCTCACAGATGTTTCTCAGGGTTGAGGGTTTGAAGATTGGATGCGAGACTTGACTGCAATTTCAGTCATTGCTCAAAGAACCCTGGCCTCGGAAACCTGGAACTGAAGGTTTAAGGCCAAGGGATTTATTTGATTTTGACATTGATGGGGACACAAAAGTGGTCACTTTACTCTAGTACATAGTCCAACATACCATCAAAGTACACAGTACATATGGGGGAACCTAGATGCTGTAACTGTCATCAGTGTAACCAATAGTGATGTATCACATCACAGAACACAAGAACTTATTTTAATTTATCAACTGATTGGAACCTTGAAGTCCATATTTTAAGGCAGGTAATGATACTTTTTCAAACTAATTATCTAGAAATTTGTATTTCCATCTAAACATGAAAAATTCTCCACATCATGAGTACAAGGACAGGGTATCATGGTACTTCTTGAGTATTAGCGCACTGTGAATCAACACTAGATGCAATGCGTTCCATTATTTTTGAGCACAGAATTTTAGTATACAGACAGAGGATGCAGCTGGTGGCCTAGTGGTTAGGGCAGTGGTTCCCAACCTGGGGTCCGGGCCCCCCTTAGGGGGGCGCGCAGAATTTTGTCTGAATTGAGTTTACCAAAATTAGAATTGTATGCAAAAAATTCTTAAAAAGAGAAATGTAAAAGTGTGTGTGTGTATAAGAGTATAAGAGCAAAAACCTACAACCACTGTTTATTTTTTGCAAATA
>JBBJLR010000019.1:14474169-14495769 GCA_037577145.1 Brachypetersius gabonensis
GTACTCAGTTCAACAGAACAATACTATGAGTGTCCATAACTGTTCACTGCTTAACTTTACTTGTTTCCTTAAGTGAAGGAAAGGTTTAGTGAAAAGTGTTCAGCCCTCTATACACGCTAATTCCTTAATGGTTGGATTGGATAGTATATAAAATGGCTATACCCCTGGTTCCCTCTGTAAAGAAATCTAATTGTGTAAATTTCACATCCGTTCCACACTGGATGACGAATTAAAGGAACTCTTTTTGTCTTATAACAGCTGCAGTTTTGAGAAATAACACATTTACTGCAAAATAAGTTGTCAGTGCTATAGATTCTTGGAAGTTGTTTGAGCAACAAGATCCCCTCCCATAGCGTAGTGACATGTTCTGGTTGCTTTCATCCAAGATACATGGTCACTGCCAAGTGTAAACTGATCTAATATTTCACTGACCACCGTTCAGCGATATTGATTGAGGTTTTGGAAACTTACCTCTGCCAGGCAGGCCAGTGTTGTTAGTCCTTCTTTACTTGGTTACTCAAGGGTTGGATGTCAATTTAGCTTCTCAGCTACCAAAAGAACAGTTTGTCCACATCCACACAGCAATGTTCCTCAGGCATGCCAGGCCCACCCTTACAGAGAGTGTGTTGTTACATTTCCAATTATAGAACAATATCATCGCACAGCTAAAGTGGCAAGTGGTGCAGTGAAAGACAAACACATGTAAAAATAAAAAGCTGTTTACTTCATGCTTTGAATACCCTGGAAGTTGCTAAGGCAATACGTTTAGGCCGCAGGTCTTCGCCCTGTTCATACTCGCTGTGACCTTTTGGTTACACTAACCTAGCACTGTCATCAGTTAGGGTAATTGTTATTAAGCTTTTGTCTTTTATCATATTTTAGTGGTTTCTGCCGCATTGCGTGTTACACTGCAGTTCCCGACGGAGCAGATTGAGGTTAACTTGGCTAGGCTAATTAATAAGAGTCATTCATCTGTTATCCAGTTTCCAGTTCAACTGCACAATACACATTTCTCCATAATTACATGGTTAAGATGCAAACAAAAAAAACATCATTTTTATTTTATTGTTAATAAAATTATTTTTATTTGATTTTATAACAATGATACAAATCAAATGATGCAGATGCTACAAAATGAAGTAAGATATTATATTATACAGCTCTAGGTTTTTTTGTATTTTAATAAAATGTTTCAGCACTCCACACAACATTATTATGTACAGTTCAGTCTAATGTTCAGATCAGTCTTATAATCGGGTCTAATAATCAGCGTGGAAATGATCTGTGTGGCATTAGAATCCCATTCTGGGATCAAAAGTTGGAAGTGTTTGTTGAATGCCTTGCAGTGCAACAAAGTCTAGTTAACTTAAAGTTATTTACATGTTTTCTTTTGGTTTAAACAGTTAAGCTTTCAGCACTTGAAATGTCCTATTATTTAATTTGTTGCTTGAAAACTGGAATGGTCTAAATATATTTTGATGTAAAATGTGCCCGTTTGTAAAATGTAAAAAAAAAAAAAAACAACCCCAGGCTTCCGAATAAAACTTGTCCATTTCCACCCTGACCATAATTACATTTAAACATGTCTGACATACTAACATTCTTTTACTTCATAAAAATATAATCAGATAAATAATACAGAAGGGCAAAAACTACAGAGTGTCTCTTTTGCAGAACAAAAGGAAAGTAGGAACCTGTAGGACATATTTCTGTCGTATATTTAGCTTCGATAATCACATTGCTTTCCTGGTTCAAAAACAGTGGGTTATTTGTAGTTATGGGCATCTAGGATATACACTGATCAGCCATGACTTTAAAATAACCTAAGTAATATTATTTAGGTCTCCTACACAAAACAGCTCAGAACTTTCAGGGCATGGTCTCCGCAAGATCTGACGCTGTGGTATCTGCATCAAGACATTAGCAGCAGATCCTTTAGTCTAGTTAGAAGTGAGGTGGGGTCTCCAAGGATCGGACTAGTTTGTCCAGCACATCCCACAGATGCTCCATCAGACTGAGATCTGAGGAATTTAAAGGTCAAAGCAACACCTTGAACTCTGTTTACAGTGAGGCAGGGTGCATTATCCTGCTGAAAGAAGAAACATGATTGCCATGAAGCAAGCTGTTGTACACAGCAAGCTGTGGTGCTTTGTGTGTTCTGACATGCTTTGTGTGTTCTCTATCATGTGTTCACCATCATTTTTCAGCAACGTGTACAACTACTGCTCTCCTGAGGGGCTAGACCACACATTGCTGCCCAGACACTGTGTTCTTGGCTGCCCACAGCTTCACTTGGTGAATGGGTTAAATGCAGAGGTTGAAGTTCATGCTGTGGTGTGTTTACATTTGATCGAATTTTCACTTTAATGTTGTGGCTGATCAGTGTATCTTACTCACTCCATCATCCCTGAGAAGTCTATTCGTGTTTAACACATTGTCCTGTCCTCTTTTCATGTTTTCTTTTATTTACATCCCTTCCCACATTTGATTAACTTGATTAACCCTTTGGTTAGGTCCTGGTTATTAAGCATAGAGTTACAGATTCATTTAACTTTTGTTTAAGGACATGATGACAGAAGATCAGAGTCACCTTCAGTCATCCCCAGCTACTGTGGATATTGTGGTCCCATTGCCAGTACCTTCTGTGGCAATTGTGGAGAGCGAGGCAGCTGTCCCGGTGGCCTTGAGGTCCCGGACTTTAGGTCTGGGTATCATCATCTCCTCCTTGTTCCTCTCTGGCTTGATCAGCAGCACATAGCACTTGGGCAGAAAGATGCACATCAGGAGGCCAAAGCTGGATGCCAAGATGGCAAAGATCTGCACGGCCACCATGAACTTGCCACGTGTACTCAGGTAGGCGGGCACGAAGGAGATCCAGACGATGAAAAAAACAAGCATGCCAAATGTTATGCACTTGCCCTCGCTGAAATGGTCCTCCAGCTTGCGCGCCACAAAAGCAAACATGAAGGCCAGGAGAGCTAGCAGGGCGTCGTAGCCAAACACACTGCAGATGAAGACAATGTTTCCCGGGTCGCACTCCAGGATGATCTTGATGTTCTGGGCCGCTGTGTTTTTCACAGGATGTGGTGGTAGCAGGATTAGCCAGACAGTGCAAGCTACAGCTTGGATTAGTGTGCATACTATCATTATCACCCTCTGCCTGCTGGGTCGTATGGGATCGATGTCATTTTTTGGTGGTGCCGCTGGGGCGATTGCTGTCGTGTCAGGGCTCTGTTCTGATGCAGCGGCTGCTGCTTTGGCTGCCTTGGCCGCTGCCTTGGCTGCCTTTACAGCCCTCGCCCTCAACATCAGCAGGGCAGCTTTGCCCATGAGTGAGGAGAGGGCAAGGGCAAAGCCGACTGCTAGTGCCACCTGGCTGGTCATGCAAGACCAGGGCCGTGGCTCCCCAAGGAATACAATGGAGCACAGAAAGGTCACCACCAGCCCAAGCAACAGGGTGAAGCTGAGCAATGGGTCGTTCACTTGCACCAGAGGTGTGTTCAGGTACATTAGTAAGATGACAACCACTGCCATGGTCAGGAGTGCCCCAAAAACAGCAATGGCAATCAGTGTGATGCCCAGAGCCTCCCCGAAGTCTAGGAACTCGATAGTCTTTGGGATGCAGGCATCGTGGTTGGCATTGGACCAGTAGTCCTCTTCACACTGGATGCAACCCCTGGCATCTGTTAGAAGGAACACAGTAGATAGAAATGGACAATCACATCTCGTATTGTTTTTATATTTACATTTATGTATATTTTAATATAGTGTCTGCATTTTTTTTTTCATTATAAATGAATGAATTTGTTAATGAATACCAATGTTTTTTTTTTACATTCGTAAGTAAGCAAATAGATATTATGGAGTCAATCTGGAGTGGATATACACACTGGGACAATACTGCCCCTGCTGTGGTGATGCATGCATACATTCACCTGCATGAAAATACATGCATCTGACCTGTAACGTTGGAAATCTCTCCATCTGCACAGGGGATGCAGTCAAAACAGCAGACAGGCTCCCCCTGCCTGATGCCCATTCTGGTTCCAGGTTGGCATCTCTCACTGCACACAGAACGCGGGGCCTGCAGCAGGAGCACAAACGAGAAACTTTTCATTCTCAGCCGTTTTGGCTATTTTGGTCACATCTGCATGCTGCATGCTTACATTAAAATGTTTTACCAACTTGACAAGGGAGACAGAGGACTGTCGCCATGGTTATAGGAAGGATCTTTATGTGGAAAAAAACCCCAATCTCTAAAAAGCATGAGCTCATTACACTACTACGGATTAAGCAAAGAGAAAAGCAAGAAGAATGAATGGCAATTTCTCATGAATTATATCCCTAATTAAAACCTAATTGAATTTTAAGGTTTAAATAACGAGCTGACTAACCTGCATTACATCATTATGCCAAATGACAGAGGAATTGTCGATGTTAAGCCTTTCTCCAGCTGGTGCCGTGCTGTTATAGTACCCAATCTGGGAGTATGTCACACCTCCGTCTGACGCCCTCTGCCAGTTAAGGATCTCATAAAATCCCGCTACCTCACCGTCGTTAAAGAATATCTCTTCTCCGGTGTGAGGGACGTTGAAGCGCAGATTTTTCAGGTAGTACATCAGCTGGAAAGAGGAAGCAAACTGGCAGAAACTGATAGAATATAATGTGTGTGTATGTGTGTGTGTGTGTGTGTGTGTGTGTGTGTGTGTGTGTGTGTGTGTGTGAGAGAGAGAGAGAGACAAAATATATTGGGAGTGCTGTATGTGTCGGCTGGGTCACGCCTGCAGATACGTACAACGCTCCCAATCCTTTTGTACAAAAGTGTTGGGACGCCTGATCATTACACCAAAAGAGACTTAAATAATTGCTGCATTTAGATACATAGACTTTTAAATGAAGTTGGTCCCTCTTTGCAGCCACTATAATGGTTCTGCACCACAATGCTGAGGGTTTTATATTTTATATGATTACATTAATGTTTTAGTTGAGATTTAAAAGAAATATTTTAACTGTAACTATGTTAAAGAAAGTACTGCTGTTAAAAAGCTCCTTATTTATTTAAAGTGTTTCCAAATGTTATTGCGCTTTTGCTCATATAGCAGTACTTTAAAAATTAAGGTGCGCAATATACTTCTAATTCATTATTTAATTTTGTGTATAACAATGTGATTCATCACGATTATTCACAATATATATCTATAACCAATATATATAGCCAATTTTATATACAGCTAATGCTAACGCTAATACTATTCTAATGCTAACATTAATGCTAACGTTAACGCTAATGCTAACACTATACTAACACTAACGTTAATGCTAACGCTAATGCTATGTTAGCACTAATGTTAACGCTAATGCTGTGTTCTTAGTTTTTTCTGGTTCTTTTCCTGTCAGAGTTTTAATTGCAAAGCATTTTATAATTTTATTATTATGTGAAAGACTTTCTTGGTAAGCTAGATTTTAATAAACAATAAACAAAATATTGAATTTAGACTATTTTCTTATATATATATATATTTTCTTATCTATATATATATACACACATACACATATATATATATATATATATATATATATATATATGTGTAAAAAAGCTGCTAGCAAGTCACCACATTAAAACAGCACACTCACTTGCCAAGGCTCAAAATTAGTGATGTCAGCACATGACCTATCCTGAAAAGGTCCTTGCCCAGGCTTGCAGTACTCCAGATTATGCAGAGCATATGCCACTGAATACACGGCCTTATACACGTTATAGGTCAGCCTCAACTGGGACACGTCCGAGTATGTGCTGTTCAGCTTCTCCAGACTCTCCTTGCCAGTGCACAAGCCTTCTGGCACCAACCTGACTGACCCTTGCGAGGCTGTTGAGTTCCCTTCTTCTGTGGACGCCCTGACTGCTCGTGTATTCCGCAGTGCCCGACTGTAACTGAGTGTGCAGTTGAAGGCTGTCTCCCAGAACTCCTCTGTCAGTGGGTCCTGGTAGGGGTCAATGCTGAGCAAATGTTGCTGCAGTAGTGGGATTTCAGCCCGTTGGATGGCAAACCCCAGGGTGCCACCCAGCACGGACATGACATCAGGCTGACGAGCAATAAGTGCCGATGTGATCCAAGACTCACTGGCAATCCAAGTGCGGTTGGTGACATTTTTGCGCAGCAGTTCCTCCACCAAGGGGCTCAGGTCTACGTCGGAGGAGAACACCACCACAATCTTGGCCGTGGACTCAGTCACGACACGCACAATGCGCTGGATGGTCTCAGGCGAGCTGAATTTAGGCAGTGTCTCCGAGAAGGAAATGCACACACCCGCCTCCTCGACTAGCTCCTTGAACCTCTTGATGCCGTACTTGCCATAGTCATCATCCGATGCAATGGTGCCCACCCATGTCCAGCCGAAGCGCAGCACCAGCTGGCTCATGGCCACCGACTGGTGCTCATCGCTGGGGATGGTGCGCAGGAAGGTCGGGTACTGAAACCTGCTCTCCAGAACAGAGCAGGAAGACGAGTAGCTCACCTGCAGAAGAAAAAAAAAAAACAAGTAATTCGGAGCAGGGCTTTTAAGCCTGTTTTCACAAAAACACAGGCACTGTTTTTAGACCAGGATCTCAAAGCAGTCCTGGAGGGTGCAAATGGATAACAGACCAAGGGGACATTGCACTACACATAATAAATGTCTATCACATCAAAATCACAGGCTATGTGAAACTACAGCTTGGGCTAGAAGTAAATCCTCAGGTACACCCGTCATCTTCAATTCATATTTTCTTATGCCCTGTTGGTGGAGCTGTTGCTTGTATGCCCATAGAAGATGGACATGCATAGTAATAATTAGTTTCTAGTCATTTGTTAATAGCAAGTGAAGGTCTTTTCTTTTCTAGCAACATTACTGTTGTAGCTCCAGTGCTAAAATTATGAAACAAACATTGGAGACCAAATACACCTTGATTGATCAACAGCATTTCGGATATAGTGGAAAAACTGTGCATATTAGACACATTATCACTTTAAATATATATTCAGGATACTACTGAGTATGTAAGAACAAATAAGTGCTATAATAGCTCAAAGGTTAAATTCAAAGGAGAAATGTAACGTTTCGGGCCTGCCTGTGGAAAATAGTAGAGACCCAGGATTCGAGCCGTGGCAATGGACAGGTCACAGCCTCCAGCCCCAACCAGCGCAGCCAACGGAGGGCCATTTCCACAGCGGTAGTTGGGCACGGCCTCATCCTGCCCTGTCAGGTATGTCAGAGTGCCCTCCACCGCCTTGGAAATGGTAAAGCAGGAGTCGTAGATAACATAGCCAATATCAGTGTTGGGCAGCAAGTCGGTCCTTCTGTTTATCTCATTGATGGCAAAGAGCATTGTCTGGGTCCAGCGAAAGGTACGGTAGTTAAACCTGGAAGCGGAGGGAAGATGAGGAAGTTAACTAGGTCAGCTGAGTGACTAAAATATAGCTGTGTTCAAAACATTAAGCATGTGTGACATGGCAAAAATGCTCAATTCAAATATTCAAGTTTCAATGCATATGGATTAAAAGAAATATCAAAATTATGCACAACTTCTGCACAGGCCACATTTCATGTGTAGGACATTATTATTTTCACTTTGAATACCATTAAAATATGCAACAAATACACATTTAACAATATTAGGTTGTCTGAAGTAAACCAGCAGGAATGGATAGGACTGATATTTTTATTATAGATGGTTCAATGCTATATTGTGCCACTAGATGTCCCTATAACACACTGAAAGAAGAAATGCATTGTAAAAGCAGTACTCCCAAGCCTCTACTTTAGTCCAATAGTTTCATGTTTTAATTAAGTTCTATTGAGCAGAAGCAAGTGTGTTAGAACAGTGACACACGTGCCTATTGGTTCCATTGCATGGTGGACCCAGAATACAAGCTCTTGTACTGCTGATCCAGCTATTCAGGATTCAGTGTAGTCCATTTCACTTATGTTCAGTTTTAGCATATCTGTTGCTATCAGTGACCATATTAACTGTAACAATTGGTTTAAATTAAACTGCATATAATTCAGTTCAGTTCAAATAAATTCAGTTTAGTTACACCCAGTTCATTTGGACTGGCATCAGCCCACTGCATAAAATTAAGAGAAAATCGTCTTGAGCATCAGTGGCACATTATGACTTAACTCGGATGTCTAGAAGCAGGGATGGTGACCACGGGTCTACCATGTGCATTTCTTTTAATGGATCAGCTTAATGGATACGACTCTGGGTCTCCCTGTAGGAGCAATATAAGTGACTGCTGAGGCCCAGTGTATTATTAGAGCAATTTTGCTCTAATAATAACTGAGAGCAGCACCTCTGAGGGTGATAATCGGTTCCAACTTACAAAGCCAAAGCGATAACTGACTTGTTATATTAGTGATTAAAAACAGAATCTAAATAAAGTAACGTTTAGACAGCGCCTCACATTAAATCATAGATTTATCTTACCACTCACAACCTGATGACACAGGCACGGATGAAGTGTTGCTGTCAGTCGAAGTCAGCCGGTTGTGCACAGAAAACATTCCCCCTATAACCACTTTCTTCTTCTCCACATTCTTGTATCCGCTGAGGTTGAATTTGGCCTTCAGTTTGCAGCTGGCCTCTCCTGCAGTAGATGCATAACATATCCACAGCACATACAGTATCAGCAGCAGCCCATACTTGGTGGGAAATCCAGCTAAAGCCATTTCAGTGGTAGAAGTTGCAGTAAAACATGTATGCCTCTTTCTCTCTACAGGTGTTTGGAAATGTACTGGTGCTAGTGTTACTAACGCCTCACTCCCCATGACTTCTCAGGGGACAACGGTGCCTTAGATAAGTCAAAACAGACCTGTGAAAAACAGAAGCGGTGTACTTACTGTAGGTCATGCATTCTTATTTGAAAGTTGTAGTACTTGTGTCATACTTTCAAATTTTAGGTTTAAAATCTCCAGTGGTTTGAGATTTGGTTTTTGTGGGACATTGTTAAACAGGACTGTTTTAAATCGGAACATAGCTGTGTTAAGGAACATGTGCGTTGTGGATTATAGGGTAGCGTGTTAAGTAATATTGGCCAGTAGGTTGTGTATTGTGAGACAGTGGGTTATGATACAATGTGTTAAGTAGTATGGGGTGATTATGCACACAGTGTATAATGGAACAGTGTGTTAGGTATTATGGGGTCAGTATTTCAGGCATTATTGAAAGCATGGCAGGTGTTTTTAGTCTATTGGGTACAATGACAAAATGTTATTGGACAGAATGTTGGGTATTAAGGGGGCAGTAGGTAAGGTTATTAGATAGTGTGTTGGGTATAATAGTCACTCTGTGTTATGTATATGAATGAATCGGGTATTAAGAGATAACGAGTATTTTCAGACAGCGAGTTGGGTATTAAGGGTCGATATGTGTATTGTCATACAGTCAGTTGACCATTTAGTTACAGGGACAACTAGGAGGGTTAAATGTGTCTTGCTCAAGGACACAAAGGTAGAAAGTGGGTTTGACCCTGCAACTTTGTGGTCATCAGGTTCACAGGCAAGTGTTTTACGCACTAGGCTACTACCACCCTACCAGAAGGCCCAAAGGAATAAAATGACAAGAGCCATGCAGGGCCAGCTGGCACACTTGAGGGACACGACTACCCTCCAGAGTATTACAAAACTCTGAAGGAGGTTGATTTAATTGAGATCAACATGTACCAGCGTTCATGGTGAGTGTATACTTCGGGGCCATTTCACCACTGCACATGTGTCCCTGACCCTCCACAGTATCATTACAGACTCTGCAACTGTATCCCAGCATCCTGTGGGACGCCACTGTTTTCGAGGGGAGCATGTCACTACATGTCTTTCAATCAGCACAGAACTGCACACCTGAATCCACACACCATCCTAAAGAAACAGCCTTCCAGTGACAACTTCTGTTCCCATTAAATCTCACTGTGCTTTATTAGGTCTGGGATAAAGCTTACCAAACTCCAGCCCTCCAGAGTGTGCCAAGTCTTCCTTAACCTCTTTACAAACAGAGGGTTTGATTATAGAACTGCAGCAATCCTACAGTTCTCTCACAAGGTTTTTGGGTCTTCTAGACCCCACCTTGAGCTCCATTCCCATTAACCACCATTAGCTGTGAAACAATTCCCTGAAAACGCTTTGCTATCTTTTTGTAGCCCAACCCTAACCCTATCTTTTTCAATAATTGCTGGGCAGTTGCTAAGAGAAGTCCATGCCTACGTATTGCTGGTACAAGGTTTGAAGAGTTAAGAGGGCATTTCCCAATGTGGGTTCTTTGTCATCAGTCACAGCCCCAGAGTAGTTCCACTTCAAAGTTGATCTAGTACAGATCAAATCTATCTGTGAGTTTGACCAAAAAATGCATCTGACTGGTCAAGTTTCTTAAACGTAGCAGCGACAAATCAGCCAACATGTCACCACAGCGGGAATCGCACCATTTGCACACGACTACACATTTAAAGCTGCTCCATAAAAATCACTCCAAGCTATGAAGCAGTATTGACTTTCCACTCATATCTTTTATTATGCAAACAAACAAGCACTTTCAGGGCTTTACCCCAAGCTGAAAAAACACCATATCTTCCTTATCCTTTGGGACCATCATGGCTGTTGGGATTTACTGGTTTATGTTCCACACCGTCAACCAGACACATCTGCTTTAATACCACTTTGCCCACACATTTAATCGGAATGCATTTCTGGTCGAGAGATGGTGCAATACAGTTATAATCTAAACTTAGAATATCGGGATCCATGTTCATCTAACCTCTCAAAAGAAGAAGGCAATGCAATTAGCGGAAACACTGATGAGAGCTGATCTTGGATCAATGTCCCTTTTGACAAGATGCAAAGGAAAAGGAAGGCCCAGGAAAGTTAAACATGGACTTCTTTTATTAAAGCTCAGATCTCATACAAACTTCAGTTCTTGAGGAAACTGCATGCAGTGGCTTGGTTTTGAGGCACAATACTAAGGAAAAAAAAATGGAGAAAAAGCTTTTTTGTTCATTATTATACAAAAAAGGAAAGAAAAATCAAACAAAACTGCATAAATCAAACGGAATACTGAATAATGTAATTGCAGTTCAATCCACTAATAATTAAGTCTTTTCTTTCCAAGTAGACACATGTAAAATATACATGTAAAAAGGCGACAGAGGGAGTCGTTAAGAACAAGGTTTGCAGTTAAGACAAGGAACGAGTCCACCTTTGCAATGCTATTTTTTCTTATACCTTTTTCTGCTGAACAAGAGGATTCTAAACTGAAACAAAGACAATAAATAGCTAGGCATGTTTTTCCATTGACACCTCAAATCCTATCTACATCTGAGGTTTGAGGGCTGGGCCAGAGGGGAAAAAAAAAAAAAGAAGCATGAGCAAAGAGGGAGCCACCAGACATACCTCTGTATAGCTGAGGAACAGAAAGACCCTTTCCCACGTTTACTTAAGCTTCAAAGAAGTCAAATAAAGATCTGCCTCATTTTTTTGGAGGGTGTGTTCCATAGCTTAACGAAGAGAAGACAACGCCTTTTTCCTGTCCCTCAGCAAAAGCCTCCTCTGTCCAGCCACGAGAAAAACTGCTCTGCTACTCAGAAGACAAGCACCAAGGCCTTATGGGTTAAAAGCAACGCAAGTAATGTGCAAAAACGTGTGCATGGTGATCACCAGAATGAGGGTGAAAAAGCGGACACAACACACATACTCACTTCTGTTCAATATCTCAAATCATCATCATTCTTAAAATCTAAAAGAAAACCATATGCAGCACACTCTCCACTGTGGGAGTGTCAGTAAGTCGGGATTAGTTTCCTTGAAAAATCCTTAAGAGAAAAATAAAATAAAAAAAAAAAATGGTGAGAAAATACGAAGAAACAGGCACGAAGTCCAGGAAGCTTCCAGCTCTCTGGGAAGCTCCTTCACAGCATAACGTTTCAGTTGATTTAGTCAAGTCAATTCTCCATAGGGTGAGAATGGCATGACCAGAGGGGACACAAAATAAAAAATAAAAAAAACCCCTAATAGCTCTCTCCCCTCTCCGTAGCCTCAAATCAGACTATATTTGGCAAAGAAACAAACAACAAAACTCAACAAAAAAAACACAGATTGGTCACATCGTCAATGGGTGACTGAGCTACAACTGCCTGCAGCTAATTTCATAATAAATACCACCAGAGACTTCAGAGAGAACAAGGAAATCGTTTCAAGAAGCCAGAGATGGTTTATGAGCAAAACAAAACAGCAATGCTGGGAAATCTATTGAATCCACTAGATGTTTCTGTGCATCACAGTCCAGACACAGGGGTGTGCCACAAATCTGACCTGTGACATTTTAGCATTTGCAGTAACAATACCTGAAATAAACTAAAGAATTGTACCATCATTATTAACTAATGATGAGATTATTATTATTAATAATAACAACAGCCCCAGAAAAAGAGGCATTGTTGAAGTATCAACTTCGGGTGTGTGCTAATCACAGTACTGCCTGCCATTGTAGGGAATGTTGTGTTCTCTGAAGATTCGGGCACAGGAGGGGCATGGCAACACCGGCATAGTGAGACGATGGGAGGTAAAGAAAAAAAAAAAAAAAGGAGGAGGAGAACAGATGGTCCAGTGCTCTGCTTTACTCCCACTCTGTGGTTCCCGGAGGTTTGGATGTGAGGTCGTACATCACCCTAGAGATGCCTGGGATCTTCTTAATCTCACTGACCATCTTCAGCACAACCTGCAGGTAGAAGAAAGCATCAAAAATCAGAAAGCTTGTACATCTAAACAGGTTTTCAAACATGAAAAATGTTGGGCATAGAAAAAAAACATTTGGTTTCTTAGAGAACAATTTGAAAGTGTGAAGTTTGAACATCTAACTTGACTGGTTATATCCATACATGCTGGTAGTGAATTCCTTTTAAATGATTCATTTAAGCTAAGGACGTAATGTTGCAAGACAATACTGACATGACAAACACATTAAATGCAACTGTAGACCAGGAGCACTGATACTAAGTGAAATAACAGAAAAACAAAGGGCAGAAGTGGCCACCTCTTCAGGGATGTGGTTGTCGGGTGTAGCAGGGATTCCGGTCATGAAGTCACTGGTGATGAAAGTTCTGACGACGACGGAGCGCCTGCAGGAGGGCTGCTTCTGCAGTGGGTCACGGTCAAAATGCAGAGGCACCAGAATGACGGGCATCTGACTGATTTTACTTGAGTAGCCTGGAGATACAACATTAATACAGTCACAATTCAGTAGTGTACCTTTTAATGTCTAAGGTCTACCGTTTATATGATCTGTTTTTGTTTATTTATCTGGAGATGCACATTTTTTTAAAGGATATTTTTGTTTTTGCTTGATGAACTTTTGCCATTTTATACACAAAGAGCATTTTTCCTCAAATGGTATTCTGAAATTCTGTGGACGATCTTCAGATAAGCCAGATCTTGGAAGAAACGGAGTGACCTCTGTCGCCCATAAGGTTAGAACAATATTTAAAAGCCTCAACTTCCACATACTACAGACCATATGAGCGAATCAGCTCTTACCAGACTCCCTCAGGATGGAGTGGGCCACAAAATCAGCTTGTCTGAGCGTGCTCAGGACGCCTGTGGTCAAGAAGGTGGGCGTGATGTCAGCCGGTGGTTCCTTTACATGCGACCCGAAGACGTACACAACCCTGTACAGGAAAAAGGAGCACAAGCAAATAAGGCTATTATAGACAGGGGTTGTCTATTTTTGTTCTCTAATGAGTACCTTCATGAATGAAATGGTACTCACCTTTTTGCAGCAATATAATTTTTAGCCTGCATTTTAGTGCTAAATGATTCACTATTTGAACATAAATTCAGCTAATTTCCTGTTAAACTACACATTTTTAGTATCATCCAGAGAACACAGCAAATGTGCATCTTGGGATGGTGAAATACCGCTGTACTCTGGGGGGGCGTGGGTGGGTGTTGAAAGTAGCCAATCCGAGTGTGATTCATTTCTCCTTGCTGCTGGTTGACTGCTGTCCTGTATATTAAGCTGGGTTTTAGATGATTTTTTGTTTTGGGGCGTTTTTAGGTTTCAGACTATAAAATTAGGCCTGTATAACACTACAGCCGCTGCTTTTTTTTTTTAACCACATCACATTTTTCACAATTCGCCCGTGCTCTTGGAACGTAACTGTCACAAATTTCGGTGGTCAACTGTAACTCTTTTACACACTTTCTAGCTTCATGTTTATTAAAAACCAGATGCCCCTCCCTTTGGTACACAATTATTTTAAGACAAATGTATTATTTTTCCTTCCCAAGTTATTACAGATCCAGTGTGAAGTTACTCAAGTTAGGTAAGCATTTGTGCAGTGAAGACTGAAAACTGCTGCACATTTCACTCTTCATCCCTCGCAAGCATACTTACGTCAGCCGCTGCTTATAGTCTGATTAAATACACAGGACACCATTCAATGATCAAAAGGCAGACTGGAGAAAAGTGGAAGGTACAGGTTGGTGTGTATTCAGTTTTCCCTGGCTAGACTTCAGACTCGAATCAATCGGCAACTGATGTAATGAGTCTGACCAGTTCCTCATGATTTAAGAAGGGGATATTACAAATAAAGCATGTGGACTTACCTGTTGATAGAATGGCAGATGCGAGGGATGAGTCTGGCAAGGAACATGAGCGATTCCCAGTGAGGAGCTTCTTTACTGGTTACACCACACACGTAGCTGTATGACCGCGAGTCGCCCTGCTCAAGACACAGACCTGTATATCTGATTTTCAGTTTTAAGAGTTGATGCTTAGTACAAATAAAGCACTACTCAATAAGAATGCCCAGTGAACTAAATGCTAGTTGCACGGCCCCAGCGACAGAAACAGTGTGTAAATCAACAGAAGTAATACTGATAGTAAAGTAACACTGTCAGCACAGTACACATGGATTAAAGCAAAAAAAAAAAAAATCATCTGACGGAGGAGATGACAGGGGTGAGGGGGTTGTGGTGGTGGAGCAGTGTATTTTAGGTAAATTCAAGTGATTCGGTTCAGTACGTTTACTTAAAAGATCGCGAACGACAACACTACTTCCCACTGTCATTCCTCGGTTAACAGCAAGAAAACAGACTCCAAAACTTCTGTTATTTATGTATCTTGACGGAGCATAAGCTCTCACAGCTCTCACACTGGAGCCACAGTCATTAAGTCACTGGTGATGAAAGTTCTTATGACGACGGAGCGCCTGCAGGAGGGCTGCTTCAAAATGCAGAGGCATCAAAATGACAGGCATTTGACTGATTTTACTTGAATAGCCTGGAGATACAAGATTAATACACACCTCTTACCTTTTAATGTCGAAGGTCTGCTGTTTATATGATTTGTTGTTGTTTCTGGAGCTGCACGTGGTTGTCTTTTTTTTTTTAAAGGACATTTTCTGTTTGTTTTTGCTTGAACAACAACCTTAACACACACCTCTTACGGTCACAATTCAGCAGTGTACCATTAAAGTCTACAGTTTGTAGCTAAAAAAAATTGCATATGTTTGACTTCTCAAAACTTGGAATTATTTTGACTGAATGTCATATCATCAAACTAATTACTATGTAGTTATTACTCCATTATTCTGAGAAAATGTTTTTTTTTTTTAAACAATTCCTCCAGGAGAACTTAAAAAAAAAGAAAACAGTGCTAGACCCTAACCTTAGGACATGTGCATCCCTGTATGAAGTCAAAAGACCAAGAAAAAGTGACATTGGTCACTATTTTGACTAAATATTGAGAATGCCAGCCATAATACAACCATCCCATACAAGAGCCAACAGTCTGCAGACTGCCTGTCCTTGTCGTTTCATTTAGTAAAACTGTCCCTTACGTGGAATTAGAATAAACAAACTACCCTTGCTTAAACCATACACCACTTCTCCAGACTAAGGGTGCTGCACCATCTGAGCAGAAGGGTAAATTTAGCAGTGTGCGGTCCAGGGACAGGAAGTGTAGGGAAAGAACACCCAGCCCTGAACTCGGTTCTTAGCAACATGGGAACAAACATACTTTTCAGACTAGACAGGATAAAGCCCAAAAGGCTGAATGTAGTCACAACAGAGTAAGTATTATTAAGGAGGCATTAAAGAACCACAACCATACACAAATGTCAACAATAAAAAACTTTCACAGTGCTCCCATAACCACCAGAGTGAAGGAAAGAGCAAGAGAGAGCAAAGAAATGCAGACAGACAGAAATAAACTTTAACACTGCGTCACAATGTCTGTGGTTAACCACGGTACTGGGACAGCAGTGTAAAGAAAAACACGGGCCTAAGAAATGAATCGTTGCTCAGTGAAGGACAGAAAGGAGTTTGGGGAAAAGGGTGAGGCACTTCCAACTCGCAACTGGGGAGGCAAAAAAAACTAGTTTATCACAGAAACAAGTCATTTATAACCGAGTAAACAAGCACTAAATCTATAAAAACATGACTGAAAGTTCACATTTTCTCTGATCAGCTGAGAATAGTTTGGGGTCTAAATTTTGTTACACTTTTAAGAGAGTCACACAAACAACTTGATTAAGACCTGCTTTGTAAAAACTAGCCCTGGTAATGACTGAATTTAAGTTTTGTTCGTTTTTAAAAGATAGAAATGGAGTCCTAAACCACATAGACCATGCACCATCTTGAAGAAATTATTTGGGTGATTGGTGACTAATAGTTTGTCCTGAAGTTTGCTCATATTTTAAAGAGGGGTTTTAGAAGCTCTGAAGTTCCCATAGGAAAGTAAAAAAAAAACAAAACCCACAAACAAACAACATGGGCAGATGGAGAAATGCTCACCTGGACGCCCACAGTTTTGATTGGCAGCAGGAAGGCATTTAGTGAATGAAGGCTGGTGATCTGCATCAGTTTCTCCTCTTCCTCATCAGATATGCACGACTTCACTCTCTGCAACAGTGCATGTGGCTGCAAAAAACCCCAACTTGTTAGAAGCAAGAATTCAACCAAAAATTCAAAGGTATATTGCTAATAAAACAAGTGACAGAAAAGACTAATGTTAGCAATACTCAAATTAGTAAAAACATATGCTGTAATAAGGGCTGCTGGAGTCTGGGTATAACAGGTTTTGGTGGCATTTGTTAAAAATCTAAAATGAGGTGAAAGCAGGGAGGCTAAGCAGAAATTCTCAGTTGACCAAATAAAATTTCCCCTCTCTTACTCCAGGTAGTCAAGCAGCCAAGACATTGTTTTCCTATTAAGGACAGTTCTGGAGCCACAAAGCTAGTGCTACGAACATATCAGTAATCAAGTCACCCAAATCATTTCCTTAAAATACATGCTTAAAACATTTTTTAGCCATTGTCCAGTTCTGTACACACGTTGATACAGTTTATGGCTTCCTGTGAGAGCAATAAAAACGAACAATACCTCACACTTACTGAAAATTTGTGCTTTGTGAAACACCCCCTAGAAACCATGTCTGTTTCTGGATTGAGAAAATTGCCTCCTACCTTTTTAACACTGGCAGAGAAGTCTGTGATAATTTTCAGGATGTTGTTGGTCTCAACAAAGTCCTTGCAGACATATGGTTCATCAGCACAGATGACTCTGATGGCCAAACCTGGACCTGCAGTGCGCGCACACACACACTTCAAGAAGTTAGCACTGAGCAAGACCACTCTTTCAGCAGGACATTTGAGCTTCTGAACCAAAGGGTTCTGATATAAGCACTATGCATGCTGTGTAAAGCAAAAACAAACACCAGCTCAGTAGGTAGGTAACCCTGCTGCCACATTACCAACCAATACATATGACAGGTTAGCAAATTGGATGCATTTAGCTAAAAATGGGATGGCATCCACCCTCAAATTTCTTTTTATTACATTCAGAAAAATTACATCAATAAACCCGTGGGTCTGGATTTAACACTAATTGAGACAGAACAGAAACGTTAGTGCCATCTCACCCCTGCATACACAGCACCTGAATCTAAAAGAGCCTAGTAGCTTTTAAAAGTTACCCTATACTAGCTGACTGTCATTTTGTAAAACTCAAGCCCCGGATGACCTCAGTCAATCAGGTTCAGTCCATTTTACTTTCTTCAACACACTAAACTAATGGTGCTTGAACAGGGAAATCACCAGACTTTGCTGGCCTCCAGCCTTCCAGGTCCAGAGCTGGACTTCCTCATTTTAGAGGAACAGAAGTGTTTCTCTCAATGCTAAAAGACGCTGAATAATTTTGCACAGTGTCTTCAGACGGTCTCTTTTCGTGGGTTTGTGAAGCTCTGGCCAGTCCTCACCAGGGAAAGGGTGTCGAGAGACAATCTCCTCGGGGAGCCCCAGCTCTCGGCCCAGCGCCCGCACTTCATCCTTGTGGAAATCTTTCAGAGGTTCGATTACTTTGCCCTGGTGGTCAGGCAGTCAACACACACAAAAACGAAGCGGCAGAGATAGAAAAATAAGTCAGCTTCTCTCATCACAAGTAAAGACAGCACTTGTTTACATTGCAGCAGGACGAAGCTCTGACACCAGTAAGCCAAAAATGTAGTAAAAGGCTTCTGTTCTTTGCCAGACTGAGCTAATATTAACACATGACTGTGATACGGCAATTTTGAAATAAACTAATAATAAATGCAAAAACGCTTTGCAACATGGTGATTAGATCGAGGGTTCATATGCATACCGCATCTTTATAGCGTATAACAAAGGCCAGTATCATATATTCACAAAATAAATTCATATGAATGTATTGAGAGTATATTTCTCCCAAATTGTTGCCACTTTTGGATACTTGAAAGGTGGCAGACCAGCTCTAAGCATTACTTTTCTTATTAATAACATTAGCACTATTCGCACCAGCTGATGTGCAATCAGGACAAACCTCATCTCGGAGTTTGCGGATGAGCTCTGTATCATTGTGGTGCGTTTTGATGACCTCAGCTTTGCCACTGGCCAGATGGGAGGCGCTCTCTATCAGGTCTGGTCTCAGTGTGCCTTGTGCCAAGTACACCTCCTCTGGCTTCAGGTTCATCTCACCAATGACTTCATTAGCTACCTGGATGACAAATACAGCAATAAAAAAACAGAAGGAGAATTACTAGTACTAGAGGTGGATAATTAAGCCCTTAATTAAATCACTATGCAGAGACATGGCAAGGAGTTTCATTACAAACCCTTTAGCCAGGAAAACCAGGTGGGCAATTACTCTTATTAAAAGGAGTCTTAAAACACATCTTTGCAGTACCATGTGTAGTTTGCTACATCGTACACATATTTACCCCAATACGTTAATGCTTCTTCATCCTTCAGAATCAATGGATTTTTAACACTCAACACAGATGACTGTCCAGTTCTGTCCTTCTGTTAGTCAAAGACAACGTCCTGCATGCATGGTTCTTCCACTCACCTTAACGAAAGTGTCTCCAATGATCTTCCTTTTCTCCTCAGGGTTGGTGGTCATGTTGAGGGTTTTGCTGATGCGTTTCCTGGGCGTCCTGTCCTCCTCCGAAATGGGCAGTGTTGTGGTGCCGTTGTAGAATGTGTGCGCTGCATTAACCACTGAGCAGAAAGATTCATAGTTACTGAATTATATATACACAGTCATTTTAGTCATTTTAGTTTAACAATGCATAGGGTAGCCACAAAAAGTTAACTGCCAAATCTTTACACGATCGACGGCTTCCACAGGTCATTACTGGCAGGCTGAACAGTCTCCACAAACGGGAGCTAGTATCAAACCATACTAAACTCCAGAGCAAGCGCTTAAACGATTAAGAGAAAAAAAACTGCGCATGGTACCTTTAAGCTTAATGCCGAGTTTAGTGAGTGCCTCTTCTACGCTCTGGCTCTCTCTCTTCCTCATGAAGCCATTATCGATGTGGACAGCAATCACTTGGTCCTGATTCAGAGCCTTATTCAAGAGGGCTGTACACACAGTGGAGTCCACACCACCGCTCAGCAGCACCTGCACATACACAGGGCAAGATTTAAGAAGTCAAAAAGTTTGTGGTACAATTACTTGACAACAGGTAAACATGCTGGGTTTCAATGTGTCCTTATTGTTTATTAGTATATTAATTAAGTCAATTAAAATTACAGTAAATTGCCCTTATATTCACTTTGTATCCTACAATCATGAGTGCTTAGCCTCTCTTACTTTTGAGCCCATTCCAAAAAAGTCCAATAAACAGAGAACACGGCACGAGAGGAATGGTTCGAGGGGTCTTGGAATGGCTGAAATAATCTAAATCTATTACGGACCTCGGCGTATTCGCTGGAGATTAGGCCCAATTTACAGAAGCTAAAGGAGGCAATCGCCTAGCTTCGGGAAAGAGATCGGAATAATTAGAGCTTTTAATTACTCGCTCTCATACCACACGCATACAATTAAGCCCACACACACACACAGCCCAGCTCTGCCTCGAGTCCCTTGATTACTCTGAAATGAGAGGAATTAGCCTGCTCATGAGGATCAGATCCGAGCCTGGAACTGCATGCATTTAAATATGGTCATTAGATCCAATACAAATACCTAGGCAGACACACTTGCCGCACCAGACTGTAGCTCCATACCCATTTCTTAACACCTGATCCGGTGGAGTATGGTTTCTTTGGATGTGCATACCTAAGATATTTCTACCAGTATAAGACCTCGTTCACACGGACATCTGAACTAGGCCTGAAAGCAAATAACACAATTATTCCGCAACTCTAAGGGACAGCTTTCCAAACCCTTGGTCTAAGCCTACACTAAGGACAGTTCCCAACTTTAATTCTTCAGTGACACTGAAATTTAGTTCAAGATTAGGCTTCATCCATGTTTGGGAAACAAGTATTAAGAGTCACTCATTGTTATCCTTTCTATGGAAAGGTCATCTTTTCTAAATCTCCATTCAGTACTTTTCTTGTCTGTTGAAAGAAAGTCTTATTAACTCTTATTTTTCATTTAAATGAGTGTTCTCTATAAATTAAAATCATAAAAATTGCATTTATGTATTTTCCTGATCCAAGATCAGTAGAAGCAGCCATTCTTGCCCTCACCAGCACTTTGGACTTGTCCACTTTTTCCCGGATCTCACGGATGCAGCCCAGCTGCCGGTTCTGCACTGTGAAGTTGCTGGTGCAGCCAGCGATCTCAAACAAGAAATTGCGCAGCATGTGCATCCCTCGTTCCGTCAGGTCCACCTCAGGGTGAAACTGAGTGCCATAGAGCTTCTTCTGTTCATTAGCAATGCCTGAAAGTGACAAAGAGAGCTTCTCAAAACGGGATTAACTCAGTTTAATTTAACTGTTCTAACAGCTATAAATGAATCTTTGTGGGTACTTCATACAGTGAAATATGTGGAAGTTCGCACATGGATTAAAAAAAATTAAAAAAATTAAAAAAAAAAAATTAAAAAAAAAAAATCAACTGACGGAAGAGATGACGGGAGGGCGTAAACGGGGAGGGAGGTGGGTGACAGGGAGCAGGTGGGGGGGGGGAGAGATGGTTGAGCGGTGTATATCACTTGAAGTGATTCGGTTCAGTATGTTCACTTAAAAGATCGCGAACAACACAACACTACTTCCCACTGCCATTCCTCTGTTAACAGCAAGAAAACAGACTCCAAAACTGCTGTTATTT
>JBBJLR010000019.1:14495869-14511840 GCA_037577145.1 Brachypetersius gabonensis
TGACTCTACCATTTGAATGTTTCAACAGAAATCAAGACTCATCAGACCAGGCAACATTTTTCCAGTCTTCAACTGTCTAATTTTGGTGAGCTCGTGCAAATTGTAGCCTCTTTTTCCTATTTGTAGTGGAGATGAGTGTTACCTGGTGGGGTCTTCTGCTGTTGTAGCCCATCTGCCTCAAGGTTGTGCGTGTTGTGGCTTCACAAATGCTTTGCTGCATACCTCGCTTGTAACGAGTGGTTATTTCAGTCAAAGTTGCTCTTTTTTTAAAACAATAAATAATTAAATAAAAATAATAATGATTTTTTTAACCACCATTCATTAACATTAACAGTGAGACCATGGGCGCCAGGACCATTATAGAGCGGAGGGATGTAACCCCCTCTGCACACCCACACTTTTCAAAACCATTCATTTTGTCCCCCCATTTTTCTTTCCCAGACAAAAGCCAAGACGTGCGCACACCCCCCAAAAACACCGCCCACCCAACCCTGGCGAAACATAGACCAATTCAAAATGCGTCCCTGTGTGAGAGTCCCTGGGTTGAGTAGAAGGCAACTTTTCGGTTATGGAGTTAGTGGCGGTTTCACTGCAGGTATTTATGAACAATATACAGGTATGAAAGACATCCATGCCTTTAAAACATCACATATGGAATGCCCTCTCATTTTTTTTCCAAAATATTTATTAAAAAATCCAGCTGCATAACTTTTTGACCGGGTAAGTTCACAATTTATTGAATACTACTTTTGTTGAATACTACTTTACACATTCATGGAAGCCCAAAGATGGCTGACATGCATAGTTGTATGTGGTGGTACCCCAAACTGCCTTTTACTTTTACCAAGTGGATTACAAATTAAAAACAAAAATACAGATCATCATTATTTTTTTTATTGTTGCTGTTATAATAATTATCTTCTTTATTATTACCTGTTAATTATTATAATTATTTTTAGAATTATTATAATAATAATTATTATTATTTGTAGTATTTAATTTGAAGCAGTAGTAGTAGTAACAGTAGTATTTTTTATTATTACATGTGAGCGGCACATGGAAGGAAAATGATCTCGGGGTCGATGGTGTCTCTCAAGCACAACAGTATAAAACAATAATAATATGTAACGATACAATGGACAATATACTGAACAATAAGATACAATCTACGGTATTTTACTTATACCCAGAGGTTTGAAGATTAAAAACAAAAATACATATTATCATCGTTATCCTCCTCATTAAAGCTCTAAGCACGCAGTGCGGAAGATCCCTGTTGGTTTTTGCTAATGTAGGAACTGAAAAACACGGACTTTGAGACACGTCAGCCGAAGCGGCCGGAGCTGTTTAACTGATGCACCAGTGCAGATTCTGCGGTTCCTGTGTTGTGGACAGATAAACTTCAGATTGGGAGCAGATTCGACCGGTATTTTCACTTTTTACTGCACATTTCACACCAAAACTGGACTCTCACACGCAGCGGACAGAGCACTGTCCGTCCGTTTAGGCAGTGATTACTTACATGGCATGTGGTGTGTCATGACAGGTACTCACTGTCTCATCCCGCTCAGTCTGACACTCTCTCTTTTCTTCTTTACTCTTTTATCTCATGGTCTCCTTTCTTTTGTTTCTCTCTGCTTAACTCCTTTCTGGTATGTTTACTTTTATACTTTCTTTCCATTTGTTATTTTTCTCCTGGTCCTTTCTTTCCCCTTGTATTCTTTCTGGTATATTCCCCAGTTGTGTGTAATGTTAAGTGTAGTGTCATCACAGCTCCACAGTGTTTCGCCGTTGCCCCGGTCTTGTGGTCCACCTGCATCTGAATAAAATCATTAGCTGTTAGTGCAAATAATGAAATCTTTAGAAATATAACAGCAGAATGAATAACAACCGTGGCCATGCAGCTGGACTACACGACTGGCTATATAAGTTTATGACTTCTTGTTTAGTGGAGTAAAAATGTCTGGATTGGTCAACTCTGTCTGACATGAATAATTCTGCTCATAGGTCTGTGTTGGGCAGAGCTGGGTTGATGACCAGCAGTCTGACATGGAACTGTCTGAGTCTTTGAGAAACGCAAATGGGAGGCAAAGGAAGCCTGTGGCAGTCGCTGCAGACATGAGTGACCGGGAGACCAAACTGTCCGACCAGGAAACGGTAGATGAGGAAGAGGCCCTGATTCGGAGCTCTGGCAGTGACGATGAACGCCGCAGAGTGCGCACTGGTATCCGAGGAGAACTGGGCAGTGTGTCCCTTCTTCTCTTCCTCTACATCCTCCAGGGGATTCCTTTAGGACTGGCTGGCAGCATCCCTTTGATCATGCAGGGCAAGAATGTCAGCTACAAAGATCAGGCCTACTTCAGCTTTGTCTTCTGGCCTTTCAGCCTGAAGCTCCTGTGGGCACCACTGGTGGACTCGCTTTATGTCCGGCGGTTCGGCCGTAGGAAGTCCTGGCTGGTGCCCACGCAGTACATTCTGGGACTCTTCATGCTGGGACTGTCGTTTACTGTGGACTCCCTCCTCGAGACGGATGGACCTAAGGGGCCAGATGTGATAACCCTAACTTTTGTCTTCTTCATGCTCTCTTTCCTGGCAGCCACACAGGACATTGCCGTAGATGGCTGGGCCCTGACCATGCTGTCCAGGGAAAATGTGGGATATGCTTCAACTTGTAACTCTGTGGGTCAGACTGCTGGCTACTTCTTAGGGAATGTGCTGTTTCTGGCTCTGGAGTCAGCTGATTTCTGCAACAAGTATCTGAGGTTTGAGCCTCAGGAACAGGGCATAGTCACATTGTCAGGTATGAGTGCGATTAGTAGTTTTCCCATTCTTAGTTGCTTGAACAGCTAATGTGGTATACCTGATGCAGTCGTAACCTGTAGATGATGTAAAGCCATTTCCACATTTTAATGTACAGTAACTGTGCTGAGATGAATCTATGTGTATGTATGTGTGTGTATATATACCTCCCACTGAAAATGGAAATGTAGCTGAATTTATGTTAATATTTATGTTAAAAAATTAGAAAATAAGAAAAATCTAAACTAAAATGCTTTAAAAAAAACATTTTGCTACAAAAAAGCAAAAATGCTCTCTCTATGTATATAATAGACTCCTCTTCACTGTACTAGAAGTTCAGTTTAAATTTAGGAAACTAAATCCATTTCGGGTAACTATTACAATGTATATATCTGACTTTGTGCACAACAGACTTCCTGTTTTTCTGGGGGATTATTTTCATGGTGTCCACAACCCTGGTGGCCTTGATGAAGAAGGAAAACATCAGACAGCAGCACTCCAAGAGGAGGCCGAAAGAGGAGACGCAGGGCGTTTTGGAGACGTATAAACTCCTGTTCTCTATCATTAAGATGCCTGCCGTCTTCACATTTTGCTGCCTTCTCTTGACGTCAAAGGTAGGCACTGTGGAATCCCATGAACTGTATCAGATATCAATAACAATAATATTAACAACAATAAAAGTAATAATACTGGTTCCGTCAGGGAAGTTGTTTTGTGAGTGTCTATAACTTAACAGATGGACACATTTGGTGATCACACTATTAGGACAGTGGTCTCCCTAAAGATTCTCTCTCTCTCTCTCTCTTGCTCTCTCACACACACAGATGGGCTTTTCTGCAGCAGATGCAGTGACGGGGCTGAAGCTGGTGGAGGCAGGTGTTCCCAAAGCTGAGCTGGCTCTGCTGGCCGTGCCCATGGTACCCCTGCAGATCCTGCTTCCCCTAGTTATCAGTAAATACACAGCTGGACCTCGACCGCTTGATGTCTTCTACAAGGCCTTCCCTTTTAGGTAACTTGCAAATGTTTTGTGGCGACAGTGAACGGTTTAAAAATGTTTAAACCGACAAGACATTCATTAACATCTTACAACTGACAAAGTGGTGAGATGATGTTCTAACACTGGTCTGTATCTTCAAGATTTTTGGTAGATCTTTACTGTTATTTAGGTTTGTGTTGTTCTTTTAGTAACTGGTTATCATGTACACTGACCTCTCATTTAGAGCACTACATTGGTACACTAACATTATGCAGTTATAATTAGTCAGGAAGTGTTATTTTGTGATTTTACAATATGGGTTCACCACTATTTTAAGGGGGTCAAGAAGCAAACCCCTTATAGACATGGCTCACCATTCACTCATTCAATCACTCATTAGACTTATGTACTATTATCGGTCTTAAAGGTTACTTTCAATGCTTCATAGGGGTGCTTCATATCACTGACACTATGGTTGTTTCAGGCTGCTGATTGGTCTGGAGTATGCACTGCTGGTGTGGTGGACACCCAGTGTGAAGTATGAGGATGGCTTCCCTGTTTATTACTATGCTGTAGTGCTGCTCAGTTATGCTTTACATCAGGTGAGCCTGCCTAAAGTATCCTTCATGTCACCAGGGGATGGATGACACTGGGGCTGAACTACAGCATGTCCAGTTAATGTGAAAAGCAGTAAAAAATATGATCTGATGGAAATTTTTATTTGCATAGGCAGCTACACTAGTATGCACGGTTGCTTAGATTGGGTATTTAAAATGGTCTTTATCCAGTCAGCCTATTTCATGTTAATAGATTTGATTGCATTGGTGTTTACCATTTGAACCTAAAAAAAAAAAAAAACCTAAATTAAATTGTGTAGGCCATCAGTATGTCCATATATGCTTGAAACTCATGAAAGTATCCCACATCCTGATTCCAAATTTAACCCCTGGATATCACTGTTCAACATTCGAAAGAATGAAATATGGTAAAATGCCTGTGAAAAAAAACAAGCATGCAGAGATTCTGACTCAAATATATATAGTTTTGTTTTTTTTCCTGAAAATTAGATGCTGTAAATTGAAATATAATGCTGTATTTATACATTGATATGTACTTTCATATTTGTGCCTTCAGTTAGCCCACTTTAATGCTGTTAGCCCACTGTTTAACTTGACTTCCTGTATCTCCACTAGGTGGCGTTGTATAGCATGTATGTGGCCTGCATGGCTTTCCATGCTAAGGTAAGCGATCCATTGATAGGGGGCACTTACATGACCCTGCTGAACACGGTGACCAATCTGGGAGGAAACTGGCCTTCAACACTAGCCCTGTGGCTGGTGGACCCCCTAACACATAAAGAGTGCCAGGGAGTGGCTAGCCAAACGTGTGGCTCTGCTGAAGAGGCTGGGGTAGGTCCACTGCCTTCATACTACCAATCATTTGTTGTGATTACATATATGGTAATTATGTTGTACTTTATTATACATTATATCGATACATTACATAATTATTGCAGCAGTTTCACGCTTCATACAGTGTTGCAAGAACTGTCCAGTTTGAAGTCAGTGCTTTAGTGAAGCAACACATTTACATATACTTATATAAATCTACATGTATTCACCCTGAAGTTATAAGGAGTGACTTATACAGAGCATCCAATCAGAACCGAGATCATTTGCATACATCCACACAGCAACAAAAACACAGTCCGTTTAATTGAAAGTGAAGAAGGGAGGTGTGAAAACAGTCAAATGAAATCAATGGCTTTTTTGGTGTATTAAATTCAATAAATGTTGTGAAGAGCAAACTGGTTCTCAAGGACCTCTAAATAATCCAAGTTTTTCCTTTATCCCTTTATATCTTGAGTTGGATGGGCTGCTGGCCCTGAGCCACTGCACTGGAATAATTCACCTAACGCTGTTAAATATGGCTAATAATGGTTAATTGTCATTTTTGGCTAATGGTTGATAAGAACTAGTGTTATAGACATTAGCTAATGGTAGTGCACCCCTACTTTCTTTCATTCATTCACTACATTCATTTGAGGGACTGTGTCGTTAAGTTCAGGTGAAATTCTCATGGACTTTAAGTACATCTTCTGACTGCCCTGTTCTTATTTGACCTCTTTTCACAGCTGTGTGTTAAAGAAGGTGGTGTGTGTGTGACTGCGCTGGACGGTTACTACGTGGAGTCGCTGGTGTGCGTGGTCATCGGTTTATGTTGGTGGATATTCTACGGCAAGAAAATGAAACGATTACAGGAAGAGAGCCCATCAGCGTGGCACTGCAGGATTCGCTGAAAACGCGAGACTTGGACATCACACACTCTTAAAGGCACAATTCAAATGCTAGCATTGTTCCCCATGAACAGAAACTGATTGGAGACCAACTGTCTTCTACTGGAATTCACTCATTCGTAGCATATGTAATTGAAGTATCGCTCACACTGGCACACATTTTCTGTTCAAGGCCTTGTCTTCAGTTCTGCCCTCTTTCCTACACTCACTATATATTTTATTGTCTGCTATTTGGCCAGGCTACTGCTTGACTGAGGACTACGATAAAGGGAACTTTAAGCCGTGTTCGGATTCAAGTGGGAATCTATGGCTGCTTCCTTTCTGTTTCACCACAAACCAGATTTTAAACAGGAAAAAAAGGGCATGAATAAAAGTCACAGTAGCTGGTAGTTCTGTACTGTATCAACAAGGTAGTCGCTGCTCGTAGTAGCCCTCAACCATCTCGTCTTCTCTGTTCTGCTGAATATATGATATGGCTGCCTGTTAACTTACTTGAGTTCCTAGTTCCTTGTATGTGTGTGTTTTGGCTTTCTTCATTTGTTTGTCTGTCTTGCAGTTTGTGGGTTGAAAAGTTCCCAATGTTTGGTTTGAATAACTACAGTAGACCAGCCTGAGCACATTGAACACTGGGGTAATTTAATTCATCATTTTGACTATTTTTTTGCTGCAAAGCAAAGGGGGTGCTTTAGCACACATCAACCTGATCCAGAGTGTGCATTACCCCTCCACAATTGGGGGGTACTGCCTTCATAACACTGTTAAGAACCCCCACAAACTGCTAGTTTTTGTCTCTGTTAGGGGGACACGGGTCTTGATCTGGGGTTACCGAACCCCCCCAGTACCCCCTGTAATTCGAACCATGACCTGAACCCAAATTTGGAATCACAGTAGATTCTTTTTTATTCTGCTGATCAAACTCCCATCCCATCCCAATGTAGTGGATACTATGTGGCTCATTTAGAGTAACTGTAATACATGTGTAACCAAAATTAATGTACAATGTTTAAAGAAAAAGTGAATAATAGGTAATCTGGCAGTAAAACATGTTCACTTTTCTGTAATCCTCTTTGTTATAAGGCCATAGGACCAGTGACCTGATTAAATCAAATTACTGCTAGGGGTTCAGTTTGCCTTATGCAGATGTTGGTGTTCCCCATTCACTATAAGCTTCTGCAATAACACCATCAGCGTTTTTAGGTGAGGTTTAGGGACACTCCAGCATGGTTTGATAATGACCACCTATGTCTGAAACGAATTTTATCTCCTGCCTGTTTCCCTGCCAGGTAAGGGGTATCTCAAAGAAACATGTAAACCATAGTCATATGAATATTTTTGTAATTTAATTTTGCTTTTTAAGTGCACTTGGAAATGTCTACATGCTTATCCTCTATGTGAACCGTTTGCAGTCAAGGGCTGCAGTTCCAGTATGATTAACAGTTTGTTGAGAATTTGTTGTAAATACTTTTTTTTAATGTTCTCAGGAACACCTTAGCTGCATTCCCAAAGCTGACGTTTTATTATTCGTAATTAAAAGAACAATGCTGCAGGAATGAAGGCTGTTGTGTGAATGTGGTGCACTTTGGATCTGAATTGAATGTTTAGATATGAGACAATGTCACCAAAGCTTTAAAGCTACTGTCGGAGTTTGTATCGACGCACCACTGTGACCACGTGACCAACGTGGGGCTGTAACTGCGGTGAAGCCAGCCGCGCTTAAAGAGCAGCTGCACATGTTTTAGAAAGTGTACGGTATCGATTAGAAAAAAACCTTGCGCTCAGTGTTGTTTTTCAGACTCGGTCCTGAAAAAGCCTACAGTTAAGGATAATTGTGAATATAATGAGGGACTGGAATTTGAAATGACTGCGTATTACATACGTTTTGCATACAGTTCCATGCATGTAATACACAGTAATTAAAAAAACCAGTCCCTCATTATATTCCCAATAGTACAGACATAGTATGATAGCTACAGAAATGCCCTACAGTGGTTTGGCCTTTTGTTAATTTAGGGATGTTATTCTATATCAAACATTAGGAAAATGAACATATGAATGCCGAAGGTTTTGGTTTTATTTTTAAATGATTAATAAATACCAAAAAATCTTTCTGAGGCACAGACATAGTGTGGTGGCTACTGAAGTGATCTCTTGTGCGGTGATGGCGTTTTTTCATTTAGGGATTTTATTGCATGTCAAACGTGCCAAAGATGAACAAATGAATCCTGAAAGTGCTGCTTGGAAGATCCGCGGGACCTCGGTGCCTCTTTCCGCAGGGTGAGAGTTTTAGAGACTCTTTACTGTAATTTTTTTATTAAATTGTATTTTTTATCTTTATTTTTATTGTAAAATATTCTATTTCAAAGGGCAAAGTGAGGCGTAAACTGAATACATTTTCCCCAACACTTATTGGATTTCTCTCCACTTATTGGGTCCACATATGGTGATGTTTCAAGATACTTTATTTGTCACATGCATAAATATACAAGTTACAACACGCAGTAAAATGAAATGTGTCCGAACATTTGCAATTTGTATATCATTTCTATGTTTGTTGTTTAACTTTATGTCTTTGTTTATAAGTTCCTGTTCCTATCAATGGAGAGTGAAAGTGAAAATTCTGTAATGCACACACATATTGATGAAAAAATTGGTGAACTTAGGACATGTCTGCAGAGGAGTTGGCATTGGCCAGCAATAGATGGAGGTCATTATTGCTGGTTAGAGGAGGCTTTTTTTGTCTGTAGGCTGGTGACGACATTCCAAGCTTTATTGGTCGTTGGTCACGTAACAGAAGTTGGAGCTGTGTCGAGTTGGGGGCGGAGCTTAATTTGTAGTTTTTAGGACTAAACAACATGCCGGACTCGTGGGTGGAAAAAGAGAAGAATAACGAACAGAAGTCATTAAATATTATAACAGTGGCGTCAGAGTTTGCCGACAAGAACCTGACACTAGTACGGGTAAGGAGTTCTCAGACAAAATATTTAGATGCCGGGCAGTAAGTCCTTAACATACACTATGTGGACAAAAGTATTGGGACATGCCTGCTTTTCAGCGTTTGGGCTCGCACCCTTGCGTCCAGAAGCAGAATCAGACGCTTATTGGCCAAGTATGTGAGCGACACATGCAAGGAATTTGATTCCGGTGTCTCTTGCGTACAGTATAAAACAATATGTAAAGGCACAATGAACAATTTAATGTAGGCCTACGATAATCTACAACATGAATACACAATATATATTTACATGCGTATAAATAAAGTATATAAATGAACAAAACAATATAGTAAACTAAATCTAATTACAACGAATACAGAGTATATACCAAAGAGTATAGCTCCATAAAATGCAGTCGCAGTCCTGTAGTGTGAAGCAGTGTGACAGCTGTCCAGGAGGGTGATGGCGAGGGGAAAACTGTTCCTGTGTTGGCTGGTCCTGGTCTGCAGACTTCTACAGTACTGTGCAAAAGTCTTCGGCACCTAAGAAAATTATGCTTAAAAGCTGTTTACTGCTGTGCAGTAGTGTTAAATTAGTATTAAAACACTCAGAATACAACACAAACAATATTAAAACAGTAAATTGTGGTTTTATGTTTGGCAAAGTGTTCGCGTAATCTTTTCCAGACATCTTTTTTCATGGAAGCCCAATCACTGTCGGCACTGAGCAGAAACCTGGATCCAAACCTGTGTTCTTCTAACCAGCTCACAAAATATTGACTACTTTTTAGAAAAAAGAAATCTTGATACTTTTTACTGCTTGCTTTTTTGTGTGCATGGCCTGGTTCTACACCACAACTCCAACAATGGATGCAGTTAAATGCCGTTAAAATTGCTGCATAAAATGTGTAAATAAACTCCTCTATAGGGAACACAGAGACCATTTGTTGCTACTGTAACAGCTTTAACAGTTCACAACAGTTCACAATATATACACACACAAACTTTTATATTTATGCAACATTTGTATATTGTGCTTTTTAAATTATACCGTTGTGTTTGCAATTTCCCACCTGCGGGACTAATAAAAGGTTCTCTTATCTCATCTTATCAGCATATGTAGTCAATTTTAGGCTTTTTGTCCTTACACATCTGTTTTGTCTACAGAGTATCAGCGTGGGCCTTGCTGTGACTGGAGTGCTCATTATTGCAAGAAGCATCAGACTGGTATCACATCTTAATCTCCTCATTTCTGACATTCTTTTTAACCCAATCGACCCGAGCATGAAATACAGAAGGCAGCACGGTCACGGAAAGAGGTTCATGATCCAGGGTTGTGTAGATAATAAGCATTCTTCACCCTTACTGCTTTTTGTTCCAATCCTAGTTGGAATGAATCAAAACGGTCGGGAACATCAGAGCCTGATGGTGGTGTGTGGAGTTAGGAGCTGGAGCTGAACTTTGTGGGAGGTTGAGCTACAGGAGCAGGATTTGGCATTGGTGAATTTTTCCATTGTTTCCAAGCTCCAGCCATGAAGTCCACCTACTCTTGTGTTACTGCACTTGAGGCACATAGCTGAGATCCAGAAGCTGATGGACACTAAAGAGCTCCATCTTAGATATGAGGCTACCTAAATTTGGTCAGTTCCAAATTGTGGCCTGGACAAACTAATCGATCAAAGACAGACTGCCCTGAAGTTGACTGTCCGAGAACACGCTCTGCTACTTTAACCACCTTGACTGTCCACTCAGAAGGAATCAGTAAATCTCCACTGTGTTTTAATGACACCTAGTGGTAGCTTTGATCATATGAGTCCGGTTCAGAATCTGTTACCAAACTACCACCGCACACATCACAGGACAGGTTTCTTAAAATGTGTTGAATGACAAACCCTGGTAAGGCTGAACAATTGTTTTGCTTATATCTGGCCATTATAAAATATTATCTAGTAATGTTCTATGTCTGTGGTCAGTCTAATAGTCTGTCTGAACTAGAGAGAGGAGACGTGTGTTTATGCGACAGAGATAAATTGGCACTAATTGGCACTATCCGGCACTATTTAAGCAACATTTAGTTAAAACGTAACATCCCGAGTGTCCGAAATTAACTAAACGTCACCCCCCTTGTTCACTAGTTAGCCCCCTATATAGCAAACACTATGTAGTGAACAAGTGCACTTTTCGGACACAGCTTATGTCTCTGGTCAGTCTAGTGATATTCTATTCTTTTCCCAAACAGCTCTTCGTTTTCCCAAATTTGATCAAAGAGCCGACTTGTTCACGACAGACACATCTCTATCGAGAGCGGTGTTGACAGATTATTTTGAAATGATTCACACGGCCTGGCAACCTGTTGCAAACATTAACTACATGAAAAACACTGTGTTTTACTTCGGCAACAATTTAATCCATGTCGGGGTTCCTTGTTTCATTTTAAGGTTCTTTACATGCGGAAAGACTGGGGACAAAATGTGCCATGACAATATTTTTTTATTTATATCACTTGACTGAGATTATGGATCCTAAAAAAATAATTTGGCTCCCAAATATTTTGTGTTTAGGAGCCAATGGGGCCTGTTGGTCCAAGCTCTGATGAACCTGTAGTGCCTGCCAGAGGGTAAAGGTTTAACAGGCCATGAGCAGGATTGGTACTGTCTCTGATGTTTCCCTCAGCTCTGCTAAGGTGTATAGATGTCTTTCGGTGAGCGGAGGAGACAGCCGGTGATTTTCTGTGCTGTCTTGACTACTCTCTGCAGTCTCTTTCCGTCTGACTCTGTGCAGTGGAAAAAACTTCAATTAGTTTAAATAGTGCTTTTTACAACCAAGTTGTCACAAAGCAGCTTTACAGATTCCAGGTCTGAGCCCCTAGTGAGCCAAAGGCGACAGAGGCGAGGACAAAGCTGGAGAAAAACAATTAGAGAGAAACCAAGACTAAAATGGGGAACCCATCCTCCTCTTGTTGGGAAGAAAGAAAAGAGGGAAAGAAAAGAGATCTCTGTTGAGGTAACTGATGAAAGAAGACCTTAATGAATGAATAAATCGAGCACCTATGGCTAACAGAGTTGCTACAGTTAAGAGTCAATAGGACTAGCTGAGTCTCTAGAACAGAAACAATAATTGTTCTGGGAGCTTTAAACAGCAGAGCCAGTGGGAACCAAAGCTCATCTTTGCATGGGACACAAGTGATAGCAAACCCAGGAAGGTGGTGGCCTGGGGTCCCAATGGTCATCGGTGCAATGATTTCACAGAGAGAAAAAACAGAGAGACTGACATGACTCTCTATTTCGGCCTAGCTGACACAAGATAAGGGGTGGGGCAACAGCACCACCTCTCAGCTCTACACCCTTCATTTTACAGTTAAAAATAATTACAAAAAGCCTGACTAAACAAGTAGATTTTCAGCTGGGACTTAATAAATGACTTCTGAATAGAACTAGGAAGTGCATTCCAGAGCTGGGGTGGCTTTATAGGAAAATCTTCCCCCTGCTGAAGATTTCATAATTGTGGGGACGAGCACTAAGTCGGCACCTTGAGATCTGAGTGAGCCTGCAGGTTCATAGTAAGATCAAGCATTGGACTTGACAGTTTTTGGAACTAGAAGGTGGACCGCTGTTTTATCTGCATTGAGCAAGAGAACGTTTTGTGACATCGTCTTTTATATCTTTACTGCAGTCCTCAATCTTATTTTAACTATGTTTATCATCTGGGTTGGCAGAGATATAAATCTGTGTATCTTCTGCGTAGCAGTGGAAGCTAATCCCATGTTTCCGGATAATCATCTCTAATGGCGACGTCTAAAAAGTAAATAAAAGAGATCCTAAAACAGGTCCTTGAAGGACACCGTATTTTACTTTGGTGTGTGCTGAGCTATTAGAAACATAGTGGTCAGTCAAGTAAGATCTAAACCAGGATAAGGCTGTTCCAGTGACTCCAGTGACAAGGTTTTCTAGACTTTTTAGTGGAATTTAGTGGTGCCGAATGCCACACTAAGGTCAAGCAGAACCAGCAAAGACACAAAACTGCAGGACAAGAACAGCTGCTTGCTCTCTTGGTCTGCAAACAGTAGTAGCTAACAAGTTTCAGATGTGTTCATTCAGTATAGACACCAGGAGGACTGGATGGACAGCAGCTGGAAAGTTTCTACTGTTGAAAAGTTTCTAATTGAGATTGTTGACTGAAATGATTTGATTTTTAATTATATTTAGTGTTTTTTTTTTCTTTTTACTCCCCAGATGACTAAATTTGGCTCTCCTTCTGACATCCCAGCCCGCTTCATTGAGAAGAACATCAGTATTAGAGGAAAAGTGAGGAGTGTAACGGAGAGAGGCCTTCAAGTGGAGCACATCCCAATTTACGTCCCTTTTGTGTCTCCCCTGCTGACTAAATGTAAGAATTCAGACTCCCCTCTCCCTCAACCTTTACCCCCAGACAAAACCCCATTATGCCCACCGTAAAGCGACCCAATTAATCACTCATCATTAAACCAACAAATTTACTTTGCAGCTGTCAGAGACCACCAAGATAATCTTAACAGCTGCCTGCTATTATGAAATAATCATTTGTGAATGCTGGTCTTCTGGGATTGGGAACACAAGGGTCTACAATTTGTAGACCACCACCTGTCTCTCTGCAGGGGGTGGGGTGGGGGCGGTATTTATTTCCCCATATTTTACACATTTTGTCATCATCTTTTGTCATGATGAAACTGATGTGTCAGCTTGCCTGAACCTCTTCATTATTAGGCTTTAGTTTTCTTTCAGCAAAGCAAAACAGTCACCACTAAAGGAGCTCACACTTATGGCCTTTCACTAATTTGGTTTAAACATTTGCATGTTTACAAGATTTGGTTTGATGAAATAACACTGTGGTTAGTAGAGAAAGATGCACCAAATAATTACATTAGGTCCCAGCCTCAGCCTGAAAGCGATGATTTAAAGCAATGATTTAAATAAGCTTTATTCAGCTCTATATAATCCTATAGCTCTATATTTTTCTCTGTGTTTATTAAGTGGCTGCAGAATCTCCACAGTTCTCATTCATATACGATCATTCATATAAGATAAGGAGTACAAAAAGTGACACACACACACACACACACACACACACACACACACACACACACACACACACACACACACATTATTTTTAATGCATTTCGATATTTCTAAAGGGGGTTCTCCACTGACTGGTACCGGCTCAGTTCATTCCAGTTCGCTTCTACTCTGTTCAGTTTGGTTTCCAGACGGGGCTTAAAGAAGCAACATTAGCGTTAAAGAAGCAACATTAGTGCTAATGCTAATGCTTAGTTCAGTCAACAACACTGGCATAAACATAGCGACCACCTATCAATAACCTCCAATATGGTCACCTCATCATTTAGTACCGGTCCAGCACGCTTGGAACCTCGGCCAAGGTGGTACCAAGAATGGTACAGGGTACCAGGTACCAGATTTTAGTTCTGGAAAAGCAGAAAATGGAAAGTTATGTTTATGGAAAAAAGAGTTGAACCGAACCGAGCTGGTACCAGTCAGTGGAAAACCCCCATAAGAAAGACACGCGGAAAGGTGTTTATAAAGCGTGGAATGCCGACATTTCTGGAGAGGGTGCATCCACAAAGACACAGAGTATGAAGCACAGACGAGGCGAGACCCTTCGACCACGCCCACTCCGTCTGTATTTCTGAAAAGGCAAGAAAGCTTTCCAGAGATTATGGTTAATATATGGGCTGTCAGTCTTTGTTTTAATACACTATTTTTTTAAAGGCCTACAGAGAATGTTGTTTATCTTGCAATTGTTCTAAATGCACTGTGTTCATGCACTTCACTCAAAATATTAAAATGCACTTGAATACTTGTTTTATGGGAGAAGATATTTCATTGTATGATATTTTTTACTTTTAGGATATTCATGAGTAGGTACATTTTTTTTTCCAAATTTTATTTTATATTGTGCATTGTTTGAACGCTAAATACATTTTTTCATAGTTTTGTAACAGATTCTTTTAATAATAATAATTTATTTTGGTGTTTCGGTTTTCGGCCAAGTGTTTCCTCATCTTCGTTTTTTGGTATTAGTCCCCAAAAAAATTTCAGTGCATCCCATATATATATATATATATATATGCACAGACTTCCATTTTACAAAACCCAAAGAAGGCACAAGGACCAAAACACAATGCAACCTAAACTTAGAAGCCAGGGCAAATAATACACAGGAGATGGGTACAGTTCTAACAGAAGATGGTGGATCTACACAGGGGTACAATTAGGGCTGAAACGATTATTCGAGTAACTTGAATGATTCCATTACAAAAAAAATGTTTGAGGCAAATTCTTTGCCTCGAGGCTTTGTTTAATCCGTCACCAAAGTCCACCTGCCGGGGGCTTGTGTGACCCGGGGAACATGCTGTTTTTCCCGCAGGGAGTAGGGTCTTTTTGCACTGAAGAAGAGCACACAGCTCAGAGCAGGAGATATGAAGTAATGCCCTGCGAGACTATTTTGTTAATCCTGCTCCTGCGGAATTTCTGACGATTCCCACCTGCTCTCCCGGTCATATATGAAAATATATTTTTAAAGTTAAAAATGATAAATGTTCTGTTATTGAGACCAACTCGACGTCCTCATTCGTGTAGTGGATGGAAACGTGCCGAATTGTCACGGTGTGCGTGGGGACCGTGGCGTGGTAGGGGAAGGACAAGGAACCAGAATACATGGACATGGTAAAGGGCAAAAACGGGTTTTAATTATAACAGAAAACAGCACGAGGGCTGAAAACAGAGACAAACAGAAATACACTTTACCAGACCGGGAACAAGCAGGGAGCACACAGGGGGAAATGACGTATAATGCAGCCGTGTCTACACAGACACGGCGCAACGCTTAAATACAAGAGGGAACGCAGACTAAACCAATCAGAACACAGGGGGACACATTAACAGAACTAATAACAGATGGGCACGGAGGAAACA
>JBBJLR010000019.1:14513141-14523451 GCA_037577145.1 Brachypetersius gabonensis
AAAGCAGTTTAGCACCAAACTTTGTGAAAACTAATATTTGTGTCATTCTCAAAACTTTTGGCCACGACTGTATATAAATCACTCTGTCATTCTCTTTGGTTCTCTTACTTCCGTCTGGTCATCAAATCGGCAGCATGTCCGTGCTACTTGCTGCCGGTCTCTCTTGATCCTCTTCAGTGTGTGTAGGTGTGTGTGTTTGTGTGTGCCACCATACTGGCTTTCTAGCTTTGATGCTCTTTGGTGACTAAGCTGTGTTTTTGATGTTTTTGCACTCCTTCTGTTCTATGTCCTATTGTTTTGTGTGTGTATGTGTGTGTGTGTGTGTGTGTGTGTTCTTGTGCATCAGCAAAAAGTGATTAATTACTAAAATGTCTTATGACAAGTTGCATCAGTCATTCTCCTCTTATATAGTGTGTGTATGCATGTCTGTGTTTATAGGAGTGGGGGAAGGAGGAGAACAATTAAGCTGAGCAGAGATCTCTCTGATCTAGTTGTCTTCACAAACTCTGTGGTGTCACATGAGTGTCTGGATGAGGGTGAGATAACCTTACACACATACACACTCGTACAACTACACACACCAACACACACTATGCCCCTTTTTTATTTTTATTTAAGTGCAGTATTCCTTAAATTGGCTGCACTAACAATAATACACAGCAAACAATTATACAGTAAACAATAAAACCACATATGCCTCCACTATATATGTATATAAGACAGATATAGAGTATAAATATACTCTGACTGATTTATAAATATGTTTCTGACTATGTCTAATCCAGCTCTTGAGAAACCTTGGCTGGTTTATGATGTTATTCGATGAGATACATGAACCTTTTACAACAACTGAAATAAACTTTTCATAAAGAGGTTTCCAACAAATGTCAGATGTAACATTTTCTTAGTTGGAATTACAACAACATTGACTAAAGTAGCCCTTGTGACAACTGACACTTGCTGGAATAAGTCTTCATAAATGTGTATGTATGTTTTTGTTAGTTGTAATGAAGGGTTTGTGTGGGTGCCATGTACCCTTTATGAAAACAGGTCAAGTGAAGTAATCAAGTAGATTTTATTGTCATTTCAACTATATACACACAACGCATAGTGAAAAACACAAGAACAGAACAGAACAAAACACCACAAAGCCTGCCAGGCCTTACCTGAGATGTTTTATTCTTTATGTAATGTGTCCTTGAGTTTTTGTATTACTGTTGTTGCTGATCCCCCTTTTCTGTGTGTCCGCTTTGCAGGTTCTGTTGTGAATGTGTTGTCATTCAGTGAAACCCGGGCACACCAGTTGGTGCACCAGCGGGCTGAACGCTTCCTGACTTTTAACCAGTGGCAGCTCTCCCGCATTTACCCCTCCGCCTACCGCATCGATTCCAGCAACTTTAATCCTCAGAACTACTGGAATGTGGGCTGCCAACTAGGTTAGGACATGAGCTGTGACTGTGTCTGTCTGTGAGGCTGAATTTAGAATATCTTAGTGTTTTTGCCCACTAAACTTTATGCACTGTTTATGCATCCTATGCCTAAACATATTGTGATCGAGTAGCCTATGCGTTCAATGCTGCCCTCTGACGGATCATTGGCGTTTAGTCAATCATTAGTCCAACAATCAATAGGCAGGTGCCGGGCAGGCCCTATGTAAGCAATGACAATACAGTAACAGATAATAAAAAAATTTAATAATAACAATGCAGAACACTTTGAGAAATGTACAAGTAAGCACCAACCATTTTTACAGTTCAATAATTTACTGTTCATCCCACGGCACGTCATACTCAGGCGCTTCAGGAGGAGTTGTATTGTAGTGACTCGCCAGTTAAAGCAGACACTGGACAGTGACTGAGCTCAACAGCCTTTTTTAATTTAATTTACAGTAAAAAAAAAAAATACAGGGCTTTAAGGACAAAAGTTCGGTTCTAAGAAAAATGGACTGAATCTGAAACACTTTAATTTAATTTTAAATTCAGCTTAATACATTACCCTTAACGAAAATGTAAAGATAAACCCGTATTCAAGGGGAAGACTGGCATTATGGAAAAGACCAGAACTGCCTGAGAAGGGGCCCAAGATGCGCAGTTTTAGCGCTGCCATAGACGCGGATATGGTCCTCCTGATCTGGGCCTCGTTCTTCTTTATGTTGCTGCTTTATGCTCTCATTGATGCCATAATGGTACAGCGTCATAAATATTTCCTTCCCTTAGCATATCTAGCAGTTCAACCTTCTGCTGGAGTGTCTTACTCTTGCGCTGAGGTGCAGTGCCAGAAGGCTCAGGGCATTTGAGCGGCATCTTAGGGCTTTTAGAAGAATGAAACGAAAACACAAGAACAGGAGGGCAGCAGCCAATAACTGGACATTTAGCTGAATCTGTATTTGGATTACTATTTGTTATTTGTAAATTATATTTCTCTTAATAATTTGGAACTAAAATGCTAAAAATAAAACATATTGCCACAAAAAAATGCGGGTAATACTTGCAGTTTCTGCATTATTGTGGGGATTTTCGCATACAACTATCAGTTCGGTTCTCAGAAAAAATCTGCATTAGACTGATTCTGTGATTCCTGATCCGCGTAAAACCAGAGGGTTACTGTACAGTAAACCCCCAACATTAGCAGGGTTTACATTCCAAGAGCACCCACGAATAGTGAAAAATGCCTATTTTTATAGCGTAAACCCTAAATATGCCCCCAGATATGCTCCCAAACTCAGCAAAGTACATTAGCCTTAAAAAAATGTAAAGGTAAATCCATAGACATTTACAGTTCTTGTCTTCAGGAGGAATGTTATTGTACTGACTGCCGGATAGGCAGCAGAAGGAGCTGGGCGTTTGGGCGGCATCTTAGGGCTCTAAGAAGAACAAAACGAAAAACACGAGAACAGGATGGCAGCAGCCAATATATGGTTGCTTTGTGTTCTCTGAGCAGTACTGAAAAATGGATTCAGTTATGATTTATATGGAAATTAAGCTGAATTTATATTTGAATTAATATTTGTGTTACAAAATATGTAAATTATATTTTTCTTAATAATTTAGCATAAAATGTATATATTGGCTCGAAAAACGGACAAAAAAAAACGCAGAGGATATCTGCAGTTTCTGCAAATTTGTGGGGGTTCCATGAACAATTATTAGTTTGGTTCTCAGAAAAACTGAGGCTGTGACTGCTGACCCCCTGACCTCTGTGTCTTTATTTTGGATGTTAACATGTTCCCTGCTTTACACACCATATGGTTCTGAGCATATGCACTGTTCATCCATGCTCCTGAACTCAAACCCTCAGACTCGTGTACAGTCTTGACAGATGGACACACACACACACAGTAAAAGACTACTACAACCCGCACTCTCTTCAAGCTGTCTATACACTCTCAGGCTAATGGCTGTGATAATTGCTCCACTCATTGCCCGTGTGTCTGATCAAGCACAAAACAATGAAAGAGAGAGACAGAGAGAGGGACACAGAGGGGGTGGGGCATGCTAGAGGTCAGTACAAGCAGGAAATGAAAGCACAAAACCAAAGATGTGTAATCTTCCACTGCATAAAGTATACATTTTTTTTGCACCAGGAAACTGGAATTGTGTTTTCTGGTCATCAGTCCAATACTGAAGTCTCCACTTTTATGGTTTTTGGTACCTGCTCAGGATTGGAACCAACAGCACTTGAAGGCGTACTCTTCCTCGTCTTTGGAAGCACTTGCACCTGAAGCTAATAACACTAATGCTATTGCCAAAAACATTATCCATCTTTTTAAAATAACAACAAATAGACCAAAATCACACATTAGAAAATAAACCTGAGCAGATTTTAGCAGAACAGCAGCTGAGTTCTGTCTCTTCATTGTATACCTTTTTTATTCTTTCCTTTGATTGTTTGTTTGTTTACATACTTACACATGTTTGCCATCCATCGGAAATAAAGTTTTGCAGCATGTGGACCTTCAGGATAATTAAGTTCATACAGTTAAATTAATGCTGCATGAATGAATGAGTTGATGGTTGAATGAACTAATTAATCAATGAGTCAATTAAGTCAATGTTTTTTATTTTTTGACAGTGGCCTTGAACTATCAGACCGAGGGCCGTATGATGCAGTTGAATCGGGCGAAGTTCTTGGTGAATGGGGGGATTGGTTATGTCCTGAAACCATCACCCATGTGCAAAGGTATGGACATGTATGACTAATGCTGAATGCTGATTTACTAAGTTTACTAACGGTACACATTTTAATACAGCTGAACTAAGAAATGCCCAAATCTTCATTAAGTTCATGTTTCCATTGGAGATGCACCAATCCGATATTCTGTATCGGTATCGGTCGAATCCTGACCTAAATTGCTGGATCGGAAATTGGGAAGGAATAAAATATGTAAAATATACGAAAAATAATTACAGCGTGCATAACATGATCTGTGACGAGCATAACGCAAGAAGATGCATCACGTGATAAGAGTTTCTGTTGTGTGTGAGACTGGCCAACATATCAGCAGTTTGGAGTTACTTCAGGCTCACAGGCCCCTGCCTATTTGCAGGAATTCCTTTCCTGCATGTGGAAGCAAAATATACACAGATTACATTAAACGCTATAAAAGCTATATGTTTAAAGCTGATTGTAATTTTGGCAAGGTAATTTCCAAACAAAGAGGTCCTTTTAGTTTTTTTCATGGGGGACATCTTCCTATACCATGTTCTCTGTGTAATGTTTCTCCCTTATTATATCACAGTTATGATTGTTGTATTTGTAAGAAGGTATACAAAATGTATTTTTTTTTCCAGACATTTTTTCACACCGAAGAGTCCTTTTTTTTTTACACATGCCTCATATTATGCTCTTTTGCCTTTTACCATCGCAGGTTCCTTCAACCCATACAGTGATGATCCTCTGCCTGCCTATCCTAAGAAGCAGCTGATTCTGAAAATCATCAGCGGGCAGCAGCTTCCTAAACCTCCAGACTCTATGTTGGGCGATCGAGGGGAGGTGAGCTCACAAATGACATTACCCAGCCAGACAACACTGGCAGTAAAACAAATGTTTATTTTAATGTAACATGATAGAGTGGTGTAGTTCATTGAAACACCATGATGCCAGGAATTTCAACACATATAAAATGCATTTGAATGTTACTTTGGTGCAAGAACAGCATATAATAATAATAATAAAATGTAAATTAAAAAATAAAACAAATCAGGAGACGTCAGGCAACTCAAGACTGCACAAAGTACTGGTCACTTTCACAATATGCTTTATAAGGAACAGTATATTACTGTAAAATTTTACTCATTCCTCCCAGAATGGCCTGTTGATTTTGTACTTAGACCACTGGGCTCAGAGAGAACAAAAATAGCAAGAAGTAAATGAAGGATAACTGCTAAATGACTGCAATCAAGCTGCAATATATGTAGCATATAGAAAAGTTCTGAATATTCATAATACATTTCATAATTCTATAAAATATTTATAAGAAGTGAAAATGATCTTCTTTTTCGTAGATTATTGATCCATTCGTGGAGGTGGAGATCATTGGTCTTCCAGTGGATTGCTGTAAAGAACAGACTCGAGTTGTTGACGATAACGGTAAGCTTTTCATGAAGTGATGGGTGCAGCTGTGCTTTGTGACAGCAGCACATGTTGGTAAAATATGTCTCCCTAGCTTTTATGCTAGGACTGTGAAAATGTGCTTGTGTGTGTGTATTTTATGTGTTGGGTGTGTGGTTGCTCTGTGATTACTATTGCAGGCTTTAACCCTGTGTGGGAGGAAACACTATCTTTCACACTGCATATGCCCGAGATGGCCCTAGTTCGCTTCTTGGTATGGGACCATGACCCTATTGGCCGAGATTTTGTGGGCCAGAGAACAGTTACCTTCAGTAGCCTCATGCCAGGTGAGAGAACTGCAGCCTTTTCTATTTGACTTCTGGGTACACCACGGGTGTCACAACTTTTAGGACAACGAACAGCTGTAGCCATTAGGCCATTATGTTATTTATTTATTTATTTTTACCAATGCATTTGTATTATAATACAAATGGCTAAAGCATTAGGAACCGCCTAATCACCCAAACAGCTGTAAAGTGCTTAACTAAAATGAATAAATAATAAATACTAAGGCGCCACCTAGCAAGGCTTCAGACACAGACCACAATCTTGATCAGTTTAACCAAAATCATGGTAAGGTGCTCTTTCTTTACAGTGATGGGGAAGAAAAGTGAGGGGATGTGCTGAAGGGAGTGCAGGTGAAGTGATGAGGGCTTCAGGAGGTGCCTGTGCTGAGCAGAATCTGGAGGGGTAAAGGTTCCGGTGTCCTTGTCTGCAGAGGGAACTGTCCTCTGGGCTTGATCCAGCACTACAGAAGAAAAATAGGGGGAGTTGTTACCTTAGCGCCTGCCTACCACCTTCTTCCCTAGCTTGTATGCCCTTATCATCTCAGAGTCTTCTCATTAAGGGGGACTGACGACAACCCTCTGGTGTGTGCCTTGGCCATGTTCTTGCCAGCAGTCCCAAACACTGGTGCTGAAAAGAAAGGTGTATACTTTGGCTTTGTTGCTCTGAGTGAGGCGCGCTTGCTTGCTGCTGTTGTGTTGAGGACGGCCTAATGTCACAGTACCTAAATACATGCATACACAATTAAACAAACAAACAAATAAATGAATCTAACTTTTAATTAAAACTAATGAATATATTTTGTAAGTTAGGAATTTACAAAAAAATCATACAATTTAGAGCATCAGGGAAACTGAGGGACCTCCAGAACAGGCTGACGTTGTTGTGGCAGCTGTGAAAATGAATTAACCTCTAAAAAAAAGTAGAGGTTTATTTTATGCTTGCCAGTGTGGGCATCTATTAGCTGATGCATCAGAATTGGCAGTTAGTGTTCTCCTCCAAGTGAGTTGAGCTGTTGACTTAGAAGAACATGTGTTAGCCCACCCAGCTTGATGATCTTGAGGGAGAGGTGCAGCATTCCACTCTATGCCTGTTGTTAGAAGTTTGATTCTCGGTAATGCCGTTGAGCCAAAGCCATTGCATCTGCTTGTGTTGCATGAACACTGTACTATACATACAGCAACTTTAGGACAACTGAATTTTGTTTTGGATATCAGTATAAAAAATCTGTTCTTTATGAAAGGTAGCTGTACAAAAGCTTTTTTGCTGAAGAAAGTATTTGGGGTGGTGTTCTGGATTCAGATTTAGCCATGCTTTAATGATAATGGTAACCATCCATCTGCAACTCCACACTTAGCCATAATTCTCCCTTAACATTACAGGTTACAGGCACGTGTATCTGGAAGGGATGACAGAGGCATCTATCTTTGTCCATATCTCAGTGCATGATATCTATGGGAAGGTAAGTTCATACACCTTTCCTTTGAACCCCTTGTCCCTTATCAGCCACATGACACCATCTGATCTGATTTCTAGATCAAAAGTAACCTTTATATTGAAAGCTACAGCTACATATGTGGGGGAATAGTGTTATTCCTACATTTGCCATAATGTCATCTTGTTTTAAGGCTTATGACTGGCTTCTGAGTGGCTGACATCTGGCATCAATCTTTGCCAGAACTGTCTGCGTTTACAGCTTTAATTAAAAGGACAAGTGGCAACAGCACAGTTCTGTCAGACAGTCTGTCAACCCAGCTGTCCTTTCTGTAATGATGGAGATATCACACAAGCAATGGCTCGGATAACAGCATGAATTTATTTGCAATCAACGATGATCTATATTTTTTTGAGGCGCGTTCATTAACTTCATTTCAGGGCTTTAATTACTACTGCACGAATAGAAAGCTATAGATTAGAAATTTAACTGACAGATTTGCTTGCATCTCCAGCTATGGCCTCTTAACCAGCTCCAAAAAAGTATTGATTTTGTCTTTAAACTTCACTGTTGACATCTTGAAGGAGGTGGTGTCTTGTTTGTGCCATCTGTTATAATACTGAAGTTCCTCCAACCTTTCTACTTTCCAGTGGAGTCCTCTAGTCCTCAATCCCAGCTATACCATATTGCACTTTCTTGGAGCTAACAAGGTATCCTGGGTAATCTGAGTGTGGCACTGCATGACGCTGTCTTAATGTATATAGGACTTCACAATCTGTCATCCTGTGTCTGAACCATCCTCTCCTGTTACCTGACTGTCGACTCTGTGATGTTGTGAATTCTGGTTGTTCAGTATTCTGTGCTTGCTTTATAGTCAATTTTGCATCCGCATTGAGATGTCTCTGAGCAAACTGAGTGTCTCTCATGATGTTGGGAATGGTGATGGTGGTGGTTTTTGACATCCTCAAAATTTTGCTGTCAACATCTTACCTAAATCCCAGCTGAATTAGCAGTTACAGCTAGGGTAGTAAATAATTCATACTGTATAACACCTGTATTTAATATCTGGGTATTTTCATGTTTTCTTACTCTTACTTACTTATTTGTATAATAATACTAATAAACATTATTTATTTAGAACGTTCAGCGAGTGCTAAAATAACCTCAATTCAAGCGAATCATGCAACAAAAAAAAAAGACATGTAAAAAAAAAGAAACAGAAGTACATTGCATATTTTATTGTATATATTGCTACAAAAAAAACTAAAAGCTAGGGTAAAGCATAAGGTTTGTGTTTAGCTGCTTTTTAATAATGCTAAAGGAGACTGAAGAACATCTAAGCATGAAGATGAAAACTGGAAACCACTTTTGTCAAGATTTTTCACGACAGTTAATATGCTACAAACTAACAAGAGCAAATGTTCCTGTTCCTGTCAGAATTTCTTACCGGCCATCTGCGCAGACATCTTGCACATTTTAAAGCATTTTGTTACATCTTCCTAAAGTACTATTTTATCCTCTAATTCACTGTGAAAGCTGATAAAGTGGAAATCAATGCAAACAGTACCACACTATGTAGAATAGTGCCAGTCCATCAGCACCAGATTTCATAAGTGTCACTGAACAGCATGTTTGAGTGGGTTATGGTGCCATCTGTAGGTCACAGCCAGCAGTTGCCCACAGAATGGCTTCAAAAACAATAACAATGACACCCTCAGCAATTAATCAGAATTTCTTTCCAAGATTAGCATTATCTGAAGTATCTCTGTGGTGGATGAAGAGAAAGGATCTAAATGAGTTTTATCAGTTTTATTCCAGTGGCGGTGTAACCCTGCACGTGTCTGTGCATGCATGTGTGTGTATGTGTGTGTGTGTAAACAAAACCTTTATTATCTAGCCACAGGTAAACATTAATTTGCATATCCTTCTCCTGAACCTTCTCTCTCAGGGTCGTCAATTACGAGGATTCCGTGGCCTGTTCAGCAAAAGCTCTAAGTGTTCCGTGGACACACACATTGGTATTCCACCCCGTAAGCACTCCCTGAATAATCATCTATTGCGCAGAACTGCGAGTGCACCTGCAAAGGGCCGTAAGAAGACCAAAATGGCACTGTCCGAGAATTCAGTGGACAGGGACAGGAAGGACAGCAATGGAGACCTCAAACAGCAAGTCGTTGAGCGGAGAGTTGGTCCCAGGGTGGCCCTCCAGCACCGCCCAGCATCCATGCCCTTGGATAGGCTCCTGCAGAACCGGCTTACCCTGTCCTCTCCCGAAACAGATGGACCTGACCCGGGTGCTGACACTATAATTGGTGAGCTTCATGACCAATCTGCAGTCTCCAGCTTTAAAACCAACCTTCACACCCAGGTTACAATTTTTGAAAAGTGTAATCAGATATCAGCTTAAATTTCCAGGACTAAACCCTGAGGCAGTCAGATGTTAGGAATTAATACAGTTCAAGTATCAACACTTGAAAGAGAAATGGCCTATCAAATGTGTGAATACTTGTTGATAAAGTGGTCATGCCGAACATGACTACTCAGACATGACTACTGCTCCCAAATAATTTTTTCACTTCACACGATAAAATACTATGCTACTGGATCATACTAAGAAAAAGAAACATTTGTCTGGACCAGGGCTGTCAAACAAGTAAAATAATTGCATATAATTAATCATGATGAATTGTTTTAGAGTTATTTGCTCAAATGGCAAAGACAATTTAAAGCAATTTTAAAATCATTTTTTAAATCAATTTCACAGATCATTTTCTTATACCTAGCATAGACAAATTATTTGTACACATAAATACAATGAGGAACACTGCAAGTTCTCCCACTTAGAAATCATGGAGGGTTCTGAAATCACATTGTAGGTGCATCCCACTGTGAGAGACAGTGTAAAAAAAAAAAAATCAGGAAATCACATTGTATGATTTGTAAAGAATTTATTTGTATTGCACTGCTGCACATAAGTATT
>JBBJLR010000019.1:14530305-14548953 GCA_037577145.1 Brachypetersius gabonensis
ACACCTATGTCATTTCCCATCTAAATTTGACTTGCTGGTTGAATAAAATCAACTTTAAGTGAAAATTTGCCTGGGGTGTGAATAATTTCAAGGCTCACTGTATATATTCCATCACAGCAACACACATCATGCAAGCCTAGAATACTAGAGATTGGCCAAATGGTTAAATGAAGAACAGTGTTAAAATTTGTAGCATTAGTAATTTATAGTGTTAATGTTTTAAAGGTTAGTGTTAAAGGCGTTAACGACCCTGGTCTTGACATTTTGCACAGATGTATTGGTGTTTCTAACTCTTCACATCTTTACAATTCTTCTCTTGTTTTTCAGCCAACTGTGTTGTCAATTTCTCTTAACACGCGCGTTGACGTTTTCAAACTTGCAGGCTTTTCTTCCTCAATACTTTAACTTGCTTTTGTCTTGTTCTGTCTTTACTGTTGTTCCTCTTTATAGTAGAGAACTGACTAGGAAACTCCTACAGGTAATCCACAAGCCTTGCTCAGGTTGCCTCATCCAAAGCATTCCAGTATTATATCGTTTCACTGATGTAATTTTTATTTCTAGATAAAAATTATATTATTGTGACTTCATTCATGAAACAGTATCTATTTCAGCTCATATTTTTTAAAATGGTTATTTTGGAAACAGTAGTGATAAAAACAACCAAAAAAATAGATATTTTGTATATGGTTTCATTCTCAACCCCCCTCTCACCGTCATAGTTGGTGGTACATTCCATTTGTCATTGTGTCCAGAATGGCTTGTCTTAAGTTTGGTGTTGTTGAAGGTTTGTGAGATTCTGAGACAACGGCTCACTCTTTTTCTTCACCATAATGTCTCTTGCAGATTCATTGCACTTGGAGAGGCCCAGGTCAATATCTTTGGATCTTCACATTGAATCCTCTACCCACAAAGACCTTGATGACATTGCTCTACCTGTAGAAGGTATCCAAACCAGAAACATTAAGTCTAAAGAAACATGTAAGACCTCCTACTTGGCCATAGGAGCAAGAGGTGAAACTTGCACTGACAACTTTCTTATGGATACCCTAGATCATGGTTTCACCCAGCAAACACAAGCTGATAATTTCACTCCTCCTTCAAGGCTTACAGAAAGTCTTTCCAATCAACCTGACTGTTGTATTAGCTTGCAGACTGAGAAGCGTCGAAGAGACACTCCCCAAAGTAATAAACTATCCAACACAGCTTGCCATTGTTTTTCATCCTCTTCAAGCATTCATGCCCATTCCCCGTCTGCACGCACAGTGCACCAGTCCAACCAGCTGTGTCAGATGTCCCTTCAGGACAGTGCTCTCTCTTGTCTGATTGACGCTGTCTCCCTTAGCAATGAATATGACAGTAACGGCTCCATATCAGCTCTAATTGGTCAGTTTGAAGTCACCGCTGAACACAGTAACCTACATCTGTCATCAGGCCCAAGATCATCTACGTTGCCCATACCAACATTGAGCAACCAACTTTTCAGCACCCCACGAAAAATCATACAGGAGTCTCACCAGAAAACTCTACATCCTCACAAAATGTATACCCCTTCTAGTCCTGAGACCACAGAACCAGCTGCTTTTACAGTACTAGATGAGGATGTACTCTCTCCTGACTCTGTATATGACTGTCCTGATCATACTATCTGCAATGATTTAAACTTGGAACGTGTGACTCCAATTTGTAGCACAGGTTCCTCCCCAAAAAAGTTGCCTTTTTCCAGGGCAATTGAAGACAACTGTGACCAGATACCTTTTAGAGATGAAAACTACAGAGACCATTACCAGTCTACTTCCAGAAACTGGGCATGTGGAGGTTACAGAGAAAGCTCAATAAATAGCACAGCCTCAGACTGCTTCCTTATGTGTCATGGCTCAGCTAGCAGTAGCTTGATGGAAGTGGAGATTAATGTGGATGGGGATCCTTTGGATACTACCATTACCCTTGCACCTTCACATTATGACCATCAGTGGAACAGTGATCTGGGGCTCTCAAAGCAGCCTTCTCCACTTCACAGACCAACATATAAACCTTCATTCCTTTTCCCTAATCCTTATGCACCCTCTAAATCAAGCATACCTTCAGATATACCAACTGCAAATGCCCAGACTGGTGGGTTCAACAGGAACTGGGAAACTAGGGACAGCAAGGGCTTGATTCGCAGGACACAGAATGAATATTTGTCCTCAGATTGTCTTCTTAAGACTCAAGTCAGTAATCAAGCACCACATCGGGATTCCTGCATGACTGTCTCTGATTTTAATATGATGTACAGTTCTGTGGAATGTGGAGCTAGCTTGGTTCCTCCAAAGCAATATCCTCAGTCCGTGCAACAAAACCAAGCCTTAAAACCAGCCTCCCATGAGGACTACAATGGGATCTACCTTGCCCAGTCTCCCAGACCCTGTAAATCCAAGAGCTTGGGTGACTTGACATCTGAGGACATCTCCTGCAACTTCAAGAGCAAGTACAAGGTCATTAGCCACAGCTTTATCACTCCTGCCATGCGGAACCAGAGACGTGTGAATGGGGGTGCTGTTCACCCGTCGTCTGCAGATCCCTTAACTGAACAGCTTCGCCAGCTTATTACATTGGAAGAGGTGGAACACCCCCGTCCTATCCCCCCACCTATTTCTGTTCTCCCTCCAGTTCCAGGCAATTCTGCATTTTCTACAGAGAACCAGGGTGACCCTACACCCTTTCTTTCTCGAAGACTATCTTCTCGCAGTCAGAGTCGTGTACGTCACATAGCCAGTCGTGCTAGAGAAAGACAGCAGGAGGCACTCAAACGACCCTTGGGGGCTGCTCCTGAGATAGTCCTTCGGAATAAGCCAATTTCCTCTCAGAATCACCTGATCAGCAGGCATTCCACCGGCTCATACATTGCTGGTTACCTGGAGCAGGAGGAGCTAAAAGACAGAGGCTTGCCTGAGGGTTCCTGCTCAACACTCCGTTATGGGTACAGAGATCAGTGTTATCGTAGTAACTCTGTGCTTCCTTTGGATTCCTGCCCTTCCTCAGAACCTGAGGTTTACTTCTTGCTAAGACTTTGACTTTTTTTCTGTTTTGCCTGTACACATACTTTCTACCAGTGTGAATTCACATCCAGTTTAAAATATTTCTTAATCTCTAAGGCTGTACTCCACCAGCAATGGCATAAAGTGGGCTTTGGAAGTACAAGTACAGAAATTAAAAGGTTCATGCTTCCAGCACTGTGTAAATAGTCCAGCATATTCTGACCAGTTGCTGGTTCTAGATGCAATACACAAAACTATTACTGTATCAAAATACTTTGTATCTTTGTTAATCGATCGACTCCATTTCATGTGTGTAAATGGTGTTGTTTGAAATAACTAAATTATGGTTGTTGGGTTGTTTTGGAGGCATTTTGTGTTGGTCTTATATTAGTCTCTTATTCAGTCTTCCTGCACCACTTTTTGTTACTTGTCTGTGCTTTTTTTGTACATGGTATGACAGATTTCCCTAGGTTTGAAAATTCTTTTAGGCCCTATGGGTTTTATGTTTGAAATTGAACTGTGGTGTTACAGAAACAGCATGTGGGCCGTGGACACGTTCAGCATGACTATGCACAAATGGCTAAATGTGTCTGTCTCTGATTCTACATAGAACTCCTTACTTATTCAATGCAACACAGAAGAAAAACCTGCCTGCTCTGATATGCTTGCTCTCTGTCTCTTAGGCATGAATTTAAAGGTTATAAACGTTGCTTAATATTCAAGAAAAACTGAGGTTAAAGTTTTATTTTTGTAATTGCTTTGATACAGATAAAAAAGCATACTTAATGATTTAATTTTTTTTTCTTCTTTAAAAATGGGAGCATCAGACTAGCCTGAGCATTTGCAGATATGGGTTACAGACTGGAAGTTTTTTTTTATGTGTTAAAGATCATCAAGTGTCTTTTAGCATTTTATTTACCAAGGCAATAAAATTCAGTTTAAAATGATGTGTCTGACGTGAAATGTGACATTTTTTTTCCCGAATTTTGCAGTCATGTTATTTCTCTTTTGTCTCCTTCCATCATTTATACTTTTATACTTTTTATTTTTGAGTAGTGGCTGGATATCCCAACTTAAAAATGAATGTAATCAAATAAAATATAAAACCAAAGCTGTCTGGTTTGCCACTGCAGAGTATTCACATTTTATGTAGTTTGTTAGAGAAAAACAAGTTACCCTCATAGTCCAGAGCAGAACCGTTATGGCAGCTGCAAAGCCACTCCATATGAAAATCTATATATCTGAATACAGTGTCATTAAAGTCATATATATATGTAATCTCTAGTGAGCCAGTTTTAATTTCTCCTCAATGATCAAAGGCATCACAAGTTAAATTCTACCCGAACCACCCAGTTTAACCTAATGAAACACTGATTATCCAGGTATGGAATAATGACATCAAGTAATACTGGCTACAAGGAAAGGTTTAGAAACAATGTAAACAATGTAAAATGTAAACACTACTGACACAAAAGTCTTTATTTATGTACTCTAATAATAATGAGCATTATATATAAATAGGTCCTTTGTCTAGTTTGTGCAGGACATCCCACAAATGCTGGATCTAACTGAGATCTGGGGAATTTGCAAGCCAAGTCAACTCTGAGCTCTGTCATGTTCCTCAAACCAATCCTGAAATTATTTTGCAATATGGCAGAGCACATTGTGTTTTAAAGTAACATTCCCATGAATCTCAGGAGTCACTTTGACTTTCCTGAACAAATCTATCACAGCCAGTATTGACCTTTTTAAACAATTCATGCTACTGCATCTGTTGGATTCGAACACATGGCCTAGCCTTTGCTCCCTGCAGGCAACAGTCAGCGTTGGGGTCCCATGACCACCTTGTATGTTAATAAATAATAGGCTGATAATAAGAACAATAACAACAGTAATAATTATTGCGTACATCTTATACGTACAGGTGTACATTTTTTTAATGGTATAAAATGGTACACAATGTTTATGCAGTCACAAAAGTCTTTGCAGTCCCTTTTTTTAATTAAATTTTTTTATACACTGTATCCCACTGCATCACCACTCAGCCATGTAATAATCGTTAAGTATCAAGCAATTATCTCTAATTCTTGGACTTGAGAGTAGACACCATGATTTGCAGCGCCTCTGGACACTTTGGTTCTTGTTTTCTTCTGGTGATCTCTCAGGGCCTTATAGGGTCTAGAAATAGCCATACAGACTCTGCACAAACAGATGAAGGCAGGCTGTTCTAGAGCTCATGTATGCCGCAGTCTTCCTGCTCTGCCTGCCTGTACTGGCACTCCTGCTGTCTGTAATGCGTGAGGCAGTTGTAGGGTCTTCTGCAGAGAAGTGCGTATACTTAGACAGAGCACAACATCTGGATGCAGTGGGTCTGTCTCAGGATGGGGATGTGGTCATCGGAGCCCTCTTCAACATCTATATCTTGCCGCAGACACTCGACCTACACTTCACCAGCCAACCGGACCTGCAACCCTGTTCTGAGTGAGTCTGTGGATGAACCTCTCAAGTGTCTACAACTAAAAATAATTTTACTATTTTTGACTGCTAAAACCTTGTCTTTCAGCAGCAGCTTCCATTTGTGCTGAACATGAGCAGGTCATTTAAGTGGATTTCATATCGTCATAACCTCAAAACCTTCTATAGATATAACTGTCTATAGTCTATAATATAGACAATATATTATAGACTATAGAAAGTATAAAATATAGGTGAGCAACACCATATGAAAGTCTATTTGTCTGAATGCAGGGTCATTAAAGTTGGTGCAATGGTCAGGTGTTCCATTATACCTGACCCAGCGAAACCAGCACAAAAAATAAAAGGATTTTATATCAAAATAAAAGGATTACAAAAAGAAAACATGCATCAACACGCCATAAAATAATTGTAGGCATTAAGTACATTGGCTTCATTGTAAAGGTCAATATTGAATGTGTTCAAAAGCTTGGGATCACTTTCATATTCATGTTTGCAGTAACTTACATAAAATAAAGTTATTACAACTGTATTTTACAAACAGCAATTCAAGACTTCTGCCCTCAATAATAGAAACGGTAAATCAAATACAATAATGATCTATTCACAATAAATTGTTTGCCTTTAACTTAATATCCATTTTGGTCATGGATTCCTAATAGGATCATGTATCTTTTGTCCCAGTAATTAGGTGAAACCTAATGAAAACTTTTTGTACATTCACATCAACACTCAATCTATCTTTATATTGTTAAAAACACTTAGCTGTTTAACATATATTGTATGGATTTTTTATGTGTTTTGAAACAAATAACCAGTCCATCCCTTTTGCATATAAAGCAGAGCAAAGTAAAACTCTGGCCTTGGAGGACCCTGCTCTATTTAGCATTTTCTCTACACTCCAACACACACCAGTCTGTACATTTGTGAGTGTGTTAATTAAATAAACTGTACATACAAAATGAGAAAATTGTCCCCAGTATATAGTGTATCTATAATAAACAAATTCTCCACCCACATTTAAGGGGCATTCACTGGTAAAAAGACCTTTTGGACTATAATTATATGGAAATGTTTCTGCTATGGGCCCTTCCCCAGCACAGAGGGCTAACTCTTTGGTTTTCCTGAGTCAGTTTTCAGGAGAGTCCTGTCCAGTGGGCTCAGGCTGTCGTCTTTGCCGTGGAAGAGATTAACAGAAACCCTGCTTTGCTGCCGGGGGTCCGCCTGGGCTACCGCATCATGGACAGCTGCACACGGCACCCATTTAGCCTGAGGGCAGCCCTGTCTATGGTCAGCGGTGGCAATGGCTCCTGTGAGACTACAAGACCTGTCAAACTCCTTATTGGAGACTCCTCGTCCACACAGTGCATCATCCTCTCCAAAACTCTCAGCCCTCTACAAGTGCCAATGGTGAGTATTGTGCTGGGAAAAATATTATTTTATATATATATGTATATATTCATTTTCTGTAAAAGCTGAATGCATATGATAAATAAGTCTTAGAACATGCAGAGGATAAATATTCAGATAGCTTTTTCTGTATTCTAAAACAGATAACAGATACACTGCTTATTTTGTTAACTCTTTGAACTATTATTTCACATTATGTTCTATTTTCTATTAAATTCATTATGAGTTATTATGAGTTAAATTCATTATTATTGTAGTTATGGGAGTGATGGACTAAAGGGTAAGCTCACATGAAAAGAGTGGTATGCTGAATGCGATTCAAACTGGCCAATTTACTACTGAGTTATTGTGAAATGTAATCTATTTGATGTAATATATTTGATTCATATGCAAATTTCACATACCATAGAATAAGAGCACCAGTAAATTATTTTAATTATTTTCTATTTCTTTTCTACATAGATTTGCTTTACAAATTATATTATCAGACAATTTATCAAACAACTGCTCAAATAATGTGGGTAAAAAGTAGAATATGCAAAAAAATTCCTTTCCTTTTAAAGCCTCTGATGAGAAGATCAGATCCACCCAAGAGTCATCTGAATACACGCTAGGAAAGGGAAAAGACATGCTGACCTTCTTGTTCAAAGGGCAACCTGGTCTACAACCTGTTTTTCTCTGATCAGAACCTTTCTTTGTTTTCATTTTTCAAAATTATGAAACAATCAGATTTTATTTCCAGGTTTATTTATTTTTTTTATGTGAACTCAAATCAAGTCTAGTCTTTGTTTAGGCTTTAAGGGGCGATTGTTCTTGGTCATATTTTATAGATCAGCTACCTGGCCACGTGTGCATGTCTGAGCAACAGACATGAGTACCCCAACTTCTTCCGCACCATCCCCAGTGACACATACCAGGCGCGCACCATGGCACAAATGGCCAAGCGCTTTGGCTGGAAGTGGGTGGGTGCTGTGGTGGCAGACAACGACTATGGGCTTTTGGCTGTCCAGGTGTTTCAGGAGGAGACGAAAAACACTGGTATCTGCCTAGCATTCGTCAAGACGCTCCTCCGAGAGCGCTTGGCCAAAGATGTGGACCGCGCAGCATCAGCTGTGCAGGCCTCATCGGCTCGTGTGATCCTGGTGTTCGCCTGGTATGTGGATGTGGAGGTGTTCCTCACTGAGCTTGTTCGTAGGAATGTGACGGACCGCCAGTTCCTGGCCAGTGAGATCTGGAGCACCAGCGACCGTCTCCTTAATAACCCCCAGCTCTACACCATCGCACAAGGCACGCTGGGTGTGGCTATCAGGAGAGCCACAATACCTGGATTTGAGAGACACCTGCAGCAGCTCCACCCCTCCCGTTACCCTCGAGATGCACTCCTCAGGGTGTTCTGGGAGAAGACATTTCACTGCAGCCCATTATGGAACTCTTCAGTCGGCTCTCACAGCAACTTACCAGCCTGCAGTGGAACCGAGAGTCTGGAGGCGGTTCAGAACGGCATTACAGATGTCTCCAACCTGAGAGTCACCTATAATGTGTACTTGGCTGTTTATGCAGCTGCCTATGCCCTTCACTCTCTGCTAGCCTGCACTGCACCTAGAAGCTCTGACCCCAACACGACCCCAGGATGCTCTTCTCCAGAAAACATCACTACAGAGCAGGTATCAAAGCTTTATTTATGACAAACATGTAAGTAATTTCATAGAAGGAACACCATATTAATGTAGTAATAATAAATAATAATACATGTAATAAATGGCACTACTTAATTTATACTGTATTGTGATAAATTAATGATACTTTCAATATTCATAATCAGCCAGAACTTTCGGACAAACTTTCCAGTTAAAAATCTTGATATATATAGGCTGTATTTAAACAATAAGCATGTATTAACAGTTTTAACAATTGCATATTTAGTCCTATTGCTGTTTAACATTTGAATGAAACCTAGTGGTCAGGCTGCATCTTGTATTTACAGTTAGTAATGTGTCTTGAACTTTCAAAAGTTATGTAACTGGCCTAGCCTTGTATTTACTTACTACAAAAAAATCAATTCTGGATAATCTTCCTTTCCCTCCATAGACATCACCTTTGTTACAACAACGAATATTACTAAGAATGATAATATAACTGACAATAAAGTATCTTATTTTATGTACTCCACCTGTTGCAGCTCTTGAAGCAGCTTAAACTGGTAAACTTCACCACTCAGCTTGGGGAGAAATTTTATTTTCACAATGGAGAGACTCCACCGGTCTATGACCTGGTGAATTGGCAGAGCGGACCTGGGGGAACCCTCCGGTATGTCCCCATTGGCCGAGTGGAGGGGTCTCAGCTCATCATCAATGAGTCTGCAATCAGCTGGCCAGGGCGTTCAAACAAGGTAAAGACGCCTACATGGGACAAAGAATAAAACAGTCAGCAAACGGCAAGGGGAGTTTGTTTCAAAGGTTGGGTAACATATCAACAAAGAGGACATTTTTCTGCTGGCTGGTTGTGGGGTCATACACTAAACGCTTTCCATATACATAATCTGGTGATCTCTGGGACAGTCAGCCATCATGGTTCCATCTAGTGGTTCAACAGTGGTAACCAGAAAAAAAGCAGTTAAGTACAATGTGACAGTGGCAATTTAAGCAGCTTACTTATGTTTAACTTGACAAAATTTAGTTTGCTAGCTGTTTATTTACCAGTTACCAATTCACCATAGTTGTAAACACAATTCTATCCTGAGAGAATGGGTCACATGTGAACAGAGTGATATAAATCAGAGCTTTGGACAGTATTAGGAATATCAGAAATATAATGTTTTGTCTAAGAGTATCTTGACCAATTGTCCAGTGAAACGCACCTTTTAACAGTAATTGTTTTGTTGTTCCGGGGACAAATTCAACCATGGCTTATGTCTGCTCATGAACTCATATGCTTGGAAAAAGACTAGATCTGCATGATTGAATTTGTATTAAATTGCATCAGACTTCCTCTGCATAGTACAATTTTATGACGCTTCCAGAATGTGTGTTTTCAGGCGCCTGTATCTGTGTGCACGGCTGAATGTCCTCCAGGCACACGCAAAGCCATAAAGAAAGGCCTGCCCCTCTGCTGCTTCGATTGCCTGCCATGTGCTGATGGCGAATTCAGCAACATCACAGGTAATCAAAACATAACTTTAAAAAAATCAGCTGCTGCTTAGATCATCAGTACATATGCCAAAGGTAAAATTTGTGCATTCAAATCCTTAGTATGCCCTGACGTCAATTTAGTTCATGGAGAATTACCACCCTTTTGGGTTTCAGCCATAAACCCTATTAATGATAGTATTAGGCTGAGACTAAATTCTGCAGAAAAATAGATATCTAAGACTAGCCATGGACAGCCTCTGCAGGTATTTCACAATCAAAGAAGTTATCAAAAAAGTTAAGAAAAAATTCAAAACTGGGCTCAGAAATTCAATAAGATTGCATTAGTCATTATTGTGGACCAATACATGCCTGTCAAACCAAAGGCCAAAGCATGTTGGTTTCAACATTTTAACTTCATTATAAAATGGTTGAAAGAAATGGCTAAATTCAGGCCATAGCTAAATGGCCCCAATATACATTTTCACCTACATGAAACATATGTTTATACACAATATACACAATACATGTTTTGCATATAGGTGTGATGTGAAGGTCATAGTGTTGGCATTTTCATTTACATTAAAAGAGTGGGAGGCAAGGGGCAGCATAGAGCACATACAAATGACTGGATTATTGTTTGATACTTTTCATCAGTGTAAACATAAGTTGCCCTACTTTGTAAGCACCCCTGGTTTCGCATAGACAGCAATAAAAAGAAAAATAGCTTGTATAAACAATAACTGACTTTTCCAAAGATGGCTTGCAGTTTTTACCAAATACTGTTGGTCATCCATCCTTCCATCTCCCTTCCATCTCTTTCTCCTTCTGCTGAGGTTAGGTTGAATGCTGTGCGCTTGCAAATGTTTATTTTGAATTGTCTTTCAATAGGTTCATCGAAATGTTACCAATGTCCTTTGGAATTTTGGTCCAACAGTCTCCGGATAGCGTGTGTTCCACGTGAGGTCGAGTACCTCTCCTTCAGCGATACCATGGGTATCACTTTGACGACTGTTGCAGTGTGTGGCACCGTGACTACAGTAGCTGTGGCGGTCGTTTTTGTGTACCACAGGCAGACTCCCATTGTCAAGGCCAACAACTCAGAGCTGAGCTTCCTGCTCCTGCTGTCACTCAAACTCTGCTTCCTGTGTTCGCTGATGTTTGTGGGCGAGCCCTCACCATGGTCGTGCAGGGTGCAGCAGGCGGCATTTGGGATCAGCTTTGTCCTCTGCATCTCCTGCATCCTGGTCAAAACGATTGTGGTTTTGGTTGCTTTTCGTTCAGCCAGACCTGGATCTGCGGCCCTTATGAGGTGGTTTGGACCGGGCCAGCAAAGAGGAAGCGTTCTGTTCTTTACCAGTGTCCAGGTGGTTATCTGTGCAGTATGGCTATCTCTTAGTCCACCCATACCCCGTCCCAATTTTAAGATTCAAGAGTCAAAGATCATCTTAGAGTGCATGGGTTCAGTGGTGGGATTCTCACTTGTGCTGGGCTACATCGGCCTGCTGGCTGCCATCTGCTTCTTTTTGGCCTTCTGTGCTCGGAAACTTCCAGACAATTTCAATGAGGCCAAATTCATCACCTTCAGCATGCTGATCTTCTGTGCTGTGTGGATCGCCTTCGTGCCAGCATATGTCAGCTCTCCAGGGAAGTACAGTGTCACTGTGGAGGTCTTTGCCATCCTGGCCTCAAGTTTTGGGCTCTTGCTCTGCATATTTGCCCCAAAATGTTACATTATTTTACGGAAACCAGAAAACAACACCAAAAAATTCCTAATGGGAAAAACACGATAGAGAATGGTCTTAGTGCTAATGGTGTTGTATTCAGTTCTTTTGTAATCAGTAAATAAAATTGTCAACAGCCTTTTGTCACTTCTTTTTTTCTTTTCCTAAGACACCAGCAGCTGTGCAAGGGATGTTGAGTCATTTGCAAAATTTTGGGACCTCCTCCAAGCAGTGTTTGAGAAAACTATGCTGATGTAACTGCTTACGCTATATGTCTATTATACCACTCCAACTGATTCTAGCATTACAAACATATCTTAACTACTCCTATTCATATTTAACCTGAAGGTACACAGGTTATCATCCAAAACATAAAAATACTGCATTTTCTTTAATTCGGTACCCTAACGAGCAGCAGCCTGTTACGGCAGGTCTGCTAATTTCTGAGCTTTTACTACTTTTTTCTTTTTTTAATCTCTTTAGTTTTTCATTTCATTTTTGTAACTTAAATCAGACACGATGCACGACACGAGTCGTGGCCATTTTTGTGTGGTATTTTTTTCTTTTTCACCCGTGTTTGGTGACCTGCCACATGGGACCTTTCTTTACAGCCAAGATCAGCTGTTAGCGCCATTCTCCGCAGCAGTACTGCTGGTGGACAGATCTGTCTACCCAAGAGAACTGAGGAAGAAGAGGGGGTGTCGTGCTGGGAGAGAACGTCGTTGCTCAAGAAGGAGATGATACAGACCATCTCTCCCTTCTATGGTCATGGGGAATGTAAAATCTCTCCCCAACAAGATGGGCGACACAAATGAAGCATTCTGTCCTTTTTGGAACATGCCTATATGGCCTTCGGGAACATGCCTGTATCAGTGTTATATTTAGGAGTATATTTTGCCATCATAAACAAAAATGCTACTATGTTAGCTTCATTTTGAAGGCGTGCTAATGTCTAAGGTGACAAGAATGCTACCATGTTAGCTTAATTTTAAAAAGAATACAGAAATCATAAATTATATATATTAAGATATTGTAACGTCTTGGCCAGCGGCCAGTAGGGGCCGCTGTGGTGTTTGTTTGGGGACATTTACTTGGACATTCTGTGTGCATGTTTGTGTCAGTGTTCACCCTGTCAGCTGTTCTGGATTTTGGTTAAGTGATTAGGTTTGGTCATTGGAGTCAGTCTATGTATTTAAGTTCTTTGGATTCATGTTTGAGTGGCTGGTTATCCCTCACAATTTTCCTCACCTTCCCTGTTCCTCGTGTTTCTTATATGTAGTGTTGTTTCTGTTAGCCCCTTGTGACTTTTTGTTTTAGTATGTAGAGTCTGTGTTTTTGTTAATAAACTCCTTCACTTTGAAACCTGCATTGTGCCTCGCCTCACTTCCCCGAGCACGCGACGTGACAGATATATTTAGATATATTAGATAAATTAAAATATTAAATCCTATTCAGTCAACATACACTTTCTTGGGCTTTGATTTCCATTTTCCAAAATTGTTGTGTTTCATAGCGAGGATCACCACTCATGAGGCTAACCGCTCCAGCTCCGGTTCTGCTAGCCCAGGGGTCGGCTACGTTTAACATTCAAAGAGACATTCGAACCCGGTTTTCACAAAAGAGAAAACACTTGGAGCCGCAAATACTTTTTGACATCTAAAATGATGATAACACTGGATATATAATTTTTTTTCCTTTTAATGCCGTGTACAAAAAATAGGTTAGTGTGTTGCTTGTGAAATTTTATTCATTCCAGGAAGACATTTTGAACATTTAGAACTTTGTAAAAGGAAATAAATGTTACAAAATCACAATAATCTTCAAATTTTGAACTACAATAAAAAAAATAATACAAATAAAATACACTTAACACTAGACATATTTTCATCAGAATCAGAATCGCATCTATTGACCTTTTGGAGCAGCAGCAGCTGTTTAAGAGACACGGGTGTGGTGTAGGAACATGGACACATATCTTTACTTATTGTTGTTTTATACTGTTGTGCTTGAGAGACACCATCGACCGGAATCAAATCCCTAGTATGTGTGGCAAGAGGGGTTGGGGGGTGCTCGTAAATAATCCTGCGGACTTCACCAGATTGTGATTGTGAGACGTGATTCCATCCATCAGAAGTTTCATTTAATTTAATATAACTAATTTAAAAAAAACAATAACACCATTCACAACATGCAGACATCCAGGATAGCCAGGAAATAAAAAAAAAACAAAAAACCAAGGAGCTGGGACTTACTATTGGTAGGGTAGGCCCACAAAGACCGGAATGCGGCACAAGGCACCCACATACACTCGTGCACGCATATACACACAAGTGACAACGCATATACACAAATTGACAACGCCAACAGAGGCAAAGCCCTTGACGATGCCAGCAGAGGCAAAGCCTCACCCATAGAGGCAAAGCAGCAGTGTTCCTTTCGCGTGCACGTCAGCCCCGGTCCACCTTGATGTGAAAGCTGACTACAGACTGATTCCGTTGGACCTTGACAGCCAGCATGACGGAGGGCAAGGAATCAGCGGTCTTTAACCCACTTCAGCAATTCCAGCATCAGTCAGCTGTACCAGCCACAGCAAGAACAAGGCACCTGCACATGCCATGAGAGCAAGGTGCACAAAAGCAATTCCCACTCAACAGGAAGTAGTGAGTCTATTTTATAGTGCGCCCTCCAATGGTGATTTGTGAAGTCAACAGGTAACCTTTATCCTGTTCTGTACCAACATATGTTTTCACTCACACACTTGGCCAATGAACGCGATTCTGACTTTGCGACTGGTGCTGTACCACGGGCTCTAGGTCTGAAGTCCACTGGACACTTGCTGTTTCTGCTGGCTGCAGCTTGTGTGCATGTGTTCCGGCAGCTGCAGGACTAAACACCCAATCAAACTGCAGCAGCGTCGCATCAGTAAGCATCTTGTGCTAAACTGGGCATGCAGCCGTTATAGGTATAGCCAGTAAGCTGCCATTCTTGTGATAAACTATTATTTATTTTCCAAAGCCACAGGGAGCTGCAACATAAGGATGAAAGAACTGCATGCGGCTTCAGAGCCGCGGGTTGCCAACCCTGTCCTAGATAAATAGGTGCTGAATTTCCTCGCTAACAGGGTCTGAATGATAAGTCTGTTGCAATGACTTTGCCATATTGGTTAATAGGGTTTTATCCTGTGAAATATTGTTTAAGATTTTAAGATATTAAAACAGTGACTGCCTGGTTGACATGATCTTTGTCAACCATCGTCTTACACAGGTTACACTCTAGTGGTGCACTGATGTCTGGCTTATGTCCCGCCTTCTTTATCAAACATGACGAATCAGAAAATGAGAATTTAAACTCCCTTCTGTCTCAATCAAACTCTCTCACACACTATTGTCTCTCACATACACTACTATAATCTGTCACACATACCACTATAGTCTCTCACACACACCTCAATAGTCTCTCACACACAATACTATAATCTTTCACATACACATGTACAGAGTATAGTAGTTTATGTAAAAGAGTATTGTAGTGTATGTGAGAGAATATAGTGGTGTATGTGAGAGAGTATAATGGTGTGTGATACACCTGAGTATTAGGAAGTAGGGCTCTGGATTCGAGGTGAGTGAGTGTGTGTGAATGAATGGATGCAGGTGTGCTCATTAGGAGCTGAGTGTGTGTGAATGAATGGATGCAGGTGTGCTCATTAGGAGCTGAGTGAGTGGGACGTGTGATTGGCTGAGAGTGGTTTAAATCCCGGTCAAGCCATAGAAGCAGTGCGTGGTCACCAACATCTTTGAGAGTCTGAGGCTGCGTCTGAAATCGCATATTGCATACTAGGTACTACGTTTGAGTTAGAACGTACTGCTCTACCGTCAAAATAGTACGTTCTATATAGTATGAATGACGGCAGTATGAATGGAATTCGGACATACTACATTCGCTGTGTTGATGTCACAACAGTGTTATTTTTTACTTTTACAGAGGGCATTTTCTCACAAGTGTAATTTAACCACAATGAACGTGTAATTTAACGTCTTCCTTAAGGTACTTACACTTGAAAAGAGCCGCGTCTCCATTTTCCGCCATTTTTTAATTTGCCTCCGCCTCTCCCGCTGCCTTATGGGATAGTGCAGTGTCCAGCGAATGTCTACTACAGAATTTGGCCGGAAGCAGTAGGTCATCCGGGAACTTCTCACCTACTGTTTTTCGAATACTATGAATTCGGACACACTACTCATCTCACATACTGTTTTCGCATACTATATAGTATGGTAGTATGCAATTTCGGACGCAGGGTGAGTGTGTGAGCTGGAGGGAAAGGTGAAACTGTAGTAAAGTAAAAGAAACCGTGTCTTGCATGTAGAGTCGTTAGACTCAAACGTATTGCCCTGTGGTTTGAACTGTGCTGGTGAAGGTCGGGTGCGAGTGAGTTGGGACTGTGTGTGTGTGGGGATCTCTTCCTAACCAGGAGAAGCCACAAGAATTGAAAGCAGACAGCTTCACAGCGAGCAGAGGAGAGAAGTAGCTGTTAAAGGACGAGTGGCACGTTTTCCTGACTGTGTGTTCCATCTTGAGCTCTCTACCTCTCTCTCCCTTCTGTGTACTAAGCAGGAGTGACGGGTTGCTGTGTAAAGGTGTTGGGCTCGAAAGGAGGACTTGGAAACAAACAGAGGACAGTGAGAAGGGTTTCTGTCTCCGCATAGTAGACGGAGGTGGACCTTTGTAAAGTACAGGAACTGAATAAGTACCAAGGAGTGGAGAGACTCCTTGGAAGCAGAACCTTCAGGGGTCTTGAGTGTTTGTGTTGACCTTTAAGCTCTTTTGTTACTAACAAACTGTCTCTCTGGAACCTTGTTGCGTGCTACTGTGTCTCTCCCCTTCAGACGACATGACACACAGTAGTCAGAGTAAACATACTTCAGCTACATTCACGATGTAATGTTCACTATCAATTTTTGCCATTATGGGCATGATGTATTTATTTCTCTGCTATTATAAGATTCTTCTGTAAGAAGATAAGCCTGTCAACACTGTCAGCTGCAAGGCAAGAGCGGCTTGCACTTACACCGTGTCCTGCAGTGGAGAAAATTCTCTTACACCATAAGTTCCTGGACACAGAGGTGATGTTGTGTTACTTTTGCAACATGGGGGAACTTTCTCTCATTTGCCGTCCACCACATGAAAGGATCAGCATCTATATTAATGGAGACAGTTACCCTTTAGTCTGTCCTACATTCAGGAACCGTTATCTCAGCATGACTATGCTTAGACTTATAGCTCATGTTTCCATTAGTGTATGGGATACGTGTTAGGCAATGTTTACAGTGACATTACTATTAACTGTTTTGACTCCCTGGTCATTGTATTCTACAGTGAACTAAAAAAAAAATCCGTCCTGGAGTTTTGTACGAAGCCGGTGCTTCTTCAAACGTCTCCCTCTCCACTGTTCCGCTAGTGCTGGCCATGCTTGGTTGTTTTTTTTCCCCGCGTCTGTGTGCTGAGTTGCCAGCTCAGATCCAGTTACGTCAGTGTGAGGGAAGGCGAGTGGGTGGAGCCACAACAGTGATGGACATTAACTCTCGGTGGAGGGCTTTCGCTCATTGGCGCTTGCTGCTTAACAGTCTGGTAAGCATTAAGCGCCATTTTCAAAAGGAAGTGCAAAACCGAACTACCGCGTACCGAACCGTGCAGCGTGTACCGAATGGCCCGGTATTTTACCAAGTACCGTTGCATGCCTAGTACCTATGTGTTTATCTGAAGAATAAACTGGACTGGACTCATAACACAAATGCAAAAAAGGGCAGAGCACTTCATTTTAACAGGAGGTAATAAAATGATGCTAACATATGGATATTATATATGTATATCTTTCCTCAGCACATTACAATTTTTACAATTAATGAATTAATGAATTAGGCTTGCCTGGGTTGAAACAGGTATTTAAAGGCAGAGGTTGGTAATTATTATTTTATTTTCCACAATTTTATTACAATTTTCTTACATCTAATCAATATTCTTAATTTCTTAAAGTAGTTATGTTATCTAGGTGTTGGGTATTATTTTTGGACATGGGCCTAACGAAATTCCCAAAAAGGACTTTGATAAACTCTAATAAAAGGAAGCTCACCACGAAAAAATTATTAAGGTATATTTATTTCTTGCAGCAAGGGAACAAGTCACAACAGTCAGAGTTGTTTTGAATCTTGTTTGAATATGTAGGAAACTTTAAAAAGAATAATATTTTTTCAACATTCACCAACCACTTTATGACTTTATATGTGGCAGGTGGCTTTGTATTTATATAAAAGATAAGTCTTATAAGAGCTTGAGAATAACTGCATGGTTGCATCATTACAATGGTTATCATTTAAGTGAAGTACAGTGGAGATTTGCTTGTTGATGAGTATGCAGTTTTGGCAGCATGTTACAGTCAAATAACATTCAAATTGGATAGTGTAGGGGTAACTGTAGAGAAGCTCAAATTTTGTCGTTGTAATACAATATAAAATGTAATAGTCAAATGTAACGTTTCCACTAAAACACTAAAACCTCACTTAAGGTAAAGGATACATTTTGCTTGCATTTTTAGGGAACAAATTCCACTGTAGAAGTATACATTATAACACTGATGTATTTTAAATAACTGCAAAGAATGATACTGCTAAAGGAATCATTTTAATTTTATGAACCTTATTCCTGTGGCAATAAATTTTATAAGAAAGCTGTGTGACAATGCACTTACTTCAGCTTGTGGGCCCCATCTTTATACAATTATTTATATGCAATCTCTCTAAACCTTTAATGTGTTTTTTTAATTTTTCATCATGTTCTTTTTTGTGTTCCTCTCTGGTCTGAGTAAAATAATGTAACATTTTGGGGCAAAGATACACAGTAGAA
>JBBJLR010000019.1:14549053-14562601 GCA_037577145.1 Brachypetersius gabonensis
ATCTTCTAGCTATTGTTTAGTGATGTCTGGTTTGATAGTTTTGCTTAAAACACTTGTATCAATATTAAAATAATAGGCAAATTACCTAAAATATTCAGTAGTGATAGCACTGTAGTGGTGCGACCCAAAAAAATAAAAAGAACAAGCAAGAAAGACAGCAAGACAAAGCTGGTGTAAATGTAGATTATGGGCACTATATGTAGATTAGCTTTTCCTCCATACCTTCTTTGTGTGTTTATGTGTTTGTGTTTAGACGAGGCAGACCTAACACTAGCCCGCTTCGATGCTATTGGTCTCGCAAAAATGCGTCATGGCATGCATGGCAGCAGTCAAAGTTCAACAAATTTCAACTTTGACCGCGGTGCGCTCAGAAGGCCGCTGAGCCCGGCGCAGCGCTCTTGCGCTCTTGAAAATAATAGCCATAGCCATACAAAATATTGGAGTTCAGAGCAAAGCGCAGCACATGCTGCATTCGGTCTGAGCGCCCCTTTTATTCTAACAAAGTTTTTTATAAATATTTTTTTAAAATATTTTTTCTTCTTCATGATTTGAACTCAGCAGCTGTCTTTTAAGTTTGCCCATTATTTGCTAACAACTAGATCAAATTTAAGTGTAAAGTGTGTAAAGTGCATTACTTGGCCAAATTACTTTTTACAATAACCGGTGGATAGAGGAAATGGGCTTATGTGTCAGAACTGCATAATGTACAGCTATTTCACAAGGGCAACGTATATCACAGTTATATGTTTATAATAATAGACACTTTGCAAACCAGGCATTATTTTTGACTTACTGAATACATAGGACATGTGTTTACAAACTTTCAGACATGACGATATCAGTGTATCTTTATTCACAAATTGCAAATGCAAATGCAGATAGTTACTTCTTTTGTGCAGCTCGAGCCATGACAGCTTTTTTAGTGTTCCTCTCAGGGTGCAAGAGTATAATGTAGCACTTTGGGGAAAATATGGCCAACAGCAGACCAAAACTTGAAGCCAAAATAGCAAAGATCTCTACAGTAACTGAATACTTCCCTGGAGAGCTGATGTATGCAGGAATGAAAGTGAGCCACACAGCACAGAAGATCAGCATGCTGAAGGTGATAAATTTGGCCTCATTGAAGTTGTCTGGGAGGTTCCTTGCTAAGAAAGCCAGCAAGAAGCTCACAGCAGCCAACAGACCAATGTAGCCCAGCGGAATAGCAAACCACAGCACCGAACCCACAGAACACTCGTATACTATTTTAGAACTGATGTAGTGAGTGTTTTTATGAGGTGTGGGCGATGCTGTTGTCAGCCAGACTGTGCATATTGCCACCTGGAAAGCTGTCAGGACCAGCACTGTACCTCTCTGTTGGGCCACTCCAAACCACTTCATGGCGCTTTGGCCTTCTGGCCGAGAGGACTTAAATACAGCCACTACCACCATGGTCTTGACCAGGATGCTGGAGACACTTAGTACAAAGCTAATGGCAAATGCTACATGCCTCAGCTGGCATGTCCATGGCTGTGGCTGTCCAATGAACAGAAGCACACAAATAAAGCACAGTTTGAGGGACAGCAACAGTAGAAAACTCAGCTCTGAATTATTGGCCCGCACAACAGGGGTGTGTCGGTGGCATGCAAACACACCCAGAACCCCTGTACAGAAGCAGGAACCAAACAGAGAGGCAGTAGTCAGGGATATACCAAGCGGCTCCTCATAAGAAAGAAACTCCACTTCTTTAGGGATGCAGCGGTCTTTCTCTGGATTGGACCAGAATTCCGCAGGGCATGGAGAACACTCAATAGAATCTTAAAGAGAAAGAAGGGGGATAGAAGTGTAAGAAGTGGCAAGGAAAAGAGAGGTGACATTTAATGCTATGTGACATCATTTTGCTATAACCTGTTGCATTGCTTATTTCTCCATCTGCACAGGGCAGACAGTCAAAGCAGCAGATAGGGAGTCCTTTCCATCTGGCTCTTCTTGTGCCAGCAGGGCAGCTTTCACTGCACACAGATGCAGGGGCCTGAGAATAAGAAAGAACGGGTTAACCACTTTGCGTTAGTGCTTGCTTAAACATGGAAACAAATGAATTGATCCCTGAGAACAAGGGCAAAAATGACCAGAGTTAATACGAGTGTATTGGCATTAAACTTAAACTTAATACTAGCTTGCACTGAGCAGGCCAACATACTCTACTGCTATGCTCCATGCTTACAATTTGGGATGATGTAACATAAAAGTTATTTACTTTCTTAGTTTCGAAGTTCCAGAAGAGTTCACTCTCATCTAAGGTAAGGACACGGTCTGCCTGTGCAGATTCATCCACTACCCCGACTGTCTGGACATCAATAGACCCATCTGTGTTTGGCTTCCAATTCATTACATCATAGATAGCCAGGGCACTGCCGTTCTTGTCAAAGGATACATGGTCCCCAAAGCCTGTAGTGAAGTTTACTCTCTGTAGGTAATGGACAACCTGCACATGGAGCAAGTCAGACTTATAATGTGTAATAGTTAGAATTTAATTGTACAAGACCATTTTGCAGTCTCCCTATATTCCTTAGAAGTAAACAGGTTGTTTTGGTTAATGTGTAAATGAGGGGAAGATAAACTGATACAGGCTAAATAGGTTTATGTACGAAAATACATTAGTTTTTAAGGGATCACATTAACAATGAATTTAAGACCGTCCATCAATTACCTAAATTATATAAAAGTTGTCTTAATACTTTAATCAGTGTTTACATAGTACAGTCATACATTGGCCCGTCACAAAACTATTTCAGAATTATAAACATTAGGGTTCCATGTGTCCCTGTTAATGTCCCTGCAATTTGACTTAATCTGCATAAGGTAAAAAAAAATAAGTTGCTAGGACAACAGAAAATCTAAAATATTTTAATAAGAATACTCCCTCATATCGGTAAATTCAAAGCAAGACTTGAGGTTCTCTGTGCATTATTCATTCTTAATATTTTAAAAGTCATATTAACCATACACAACTGTTGTGTGTGCATCTTACCTGCCAGGGCTGAAGGGTGTTTATGCTGGCACAGCTACTGCCGCTGAAAGGCCCTTTTCCTTCTTCACAGCTCATCAAGTCATGCAGAGCATGCGCCAGTGCATAAACAGCTTTATACACATTATAGGAAGCCCTTAACTCAGACATGTCAGTGTAAGCTGTGTCTGTGTTACTGAGGTCTTCTTCTCCTGTGCACACTCTTCTCCCTCCTCCGTTGACTTGTGTGCCTCCAGAATCAAACATACACCCAAACATTTCCTCCCAAAAGTTACGTACCATGTTGTTTTTGGGATCGCTGTCAGGACGAAGGTGAAGCAGGAAATTCCTGAGACCCTGGATCTCCCCACGACGGATGGCGATGCCAAGTGTGCCAGCGAGGAATGGCTGTAGACGTGCGGTAAGGAAGACGGGCGAGGTGGCCCAGGCTTCGCTGGCGATCCATTGCCTGCCAGTCACATTCCTTATGGCTACTTCATCCATAAGCGGCAACAGGTAGGCCTCAGTGGATATTACCACTACCACTCTGGCTGTGGAGGCTTCAATCACTCCAACAATGCGCCCTACGTCCCTGTGGTTGTTGTCACGTGGCAGCATTTCAGAGTAGGCCACACAGCCGCCTAGCTGTGTCTGAACATCCTGACGGAAGGACTGGGCAGCGTGGATACCATAATCGTCGTCACTATAGACCAGCCCCACCCAGGTCCAGCTGTAACGCTTCAAGATTTGAACAATGGCACGCACTTGATAAGTATCACTAGGGATGGTCCTGAAGAAGGAGGGGTATTGATGCCTGTCACTGAGACAGGAGCACGTGGCAAAGTAGCTCACCTGACGGAGGGAGGAAGAGAAGGTGAAAGATTTTGAGAAAAGCAAAAAAAGAAATATTTAAAAAAGAAAATTACAGCCAGAGAGAATTTGAAATAATAAGATTGATAAGCACACCACACTTTCCCAGAGTCTGTACCATAGGTACTCGAAACAGCCCAAGCACGCTAGAGATAGCAATAGAGTGCGTAGATCCTGGGTCCCCCACTATCCCAATCACTGGGGGTGAACTTGTGCAATCCAGGCTGGATGCGAATTCATCTGTCCCGCTGAGCAGGGCTGTGGCTGCCCGGAATGCGACTGCCAGCTTGACACAGTTATCATACAGATGGTAGCCAAGAGTGACATTGGGCAGTAGGTAGGGGTTCCTGTTGATCTCATCAATGGCAAAAGCCATTGTTTGTGCTTGCTGGAAACTCGCCATGTCAAATCTAAGATATTAACAAAAAGGAGAAGACTGAGCAAGCGAATAATGATAAACAAGTGAGGCTGGGTGCCATTTACATTGAGTGAAACATTCATGATGAATGTACCAATATATAAAAATACTTCAAAAAAATGTTATGCTTCCGTTGCACAGCAAAAACCACACATATTGAATAATGAGAAGTGATTGTTTATATTAAGCAAAAATATATATTTTTGGTGCTAAGATCTAAGATGTGTTTTTTGCTGTGTACTCTAGATATATAGAGAATTTTTCTTGCTTTGCCTAATATAAACAAAAATGTAATTTTCAGTAAATAGTTAGTTTGTAGTTAAGTATTTTGTTGTTTGGAAGTCTGGAAAATTGTGTCCTTCAGTAAAGTTTCCATTTTTAAAGGTTTTCGCAATATGCATTTTAGAGCTGCTATATTTTAGAAACATTATATTTGCACAGTTGGTAGAAATGCAATAGAGCTCATTTGACATTACACTTATTCAGTCTTCACATGTTGCACAGTTCTTTTATGCCTTGATGGAATTAACAGCCATTTGTTATAATCTCTGTGCTTCTACTGAACTGCTTCTCTGCTGTTTTCTTAGCACTCCTCTGCCCAGTTAATGACCACTCACTGTTCACAGTAGGGCTGCTCCGGTTCTCTGGTAAAGCTGAGTTCGGGAAATATGGTGAGGAAGTGGACCTCAAACAAGCCCCCTAGAATCAGGTCTCCATCCTGGTGCATCCCGTTCAGTTTGAAGTGCCCTCTAAGCTGACAGGAGCCTAAATCTGCAGGGGCTGAAGTTGCAAAGAGGAATATGTTGGCTGTGGAACTCCACACCATACACAGATACAAGTATAAAACAAGGCACATCATTCTATTCTGCCTCTCTCTGTCTTCCTCCCAGATTTGTGATAAACATGAGGGCTCTTGTTTTATATAGCAGGTGGGGTGACATGGGCCCCTGTGGAGATGATGGCAGCATTCTGGTTTTATCTTTTTTTCATGTCTTATATATTGTTTGCATTGTAATTCATTGTAATGTTCATGTTTAGTGATTTTAGTGTTTTCTTCTCGTGTGTGAGTATGTACATATATGTTATATACTATATGTTGAATGCATTTCAAAGAAACTTTTATTAATTAGTTTCTAAAATTAAGTTTAAGAATTTTCTTTAGCGGAAAGTTCCAGGCCATAGTCATGCAAGACCTAAAACACTTTCATTGTCCTGCTTCTTTGCCTCTCTCTCTCTCAAAATCTCTTTCTCTGCCCCTAATCCAGGCTGTCCTTTAGTGGTCTATAGTGAATACAAAGTTGAAAAACAGGATTCCATGCATTTAAAAGAAAATAAATAACTTGATAACTGAATTACTTTAAATTATTGATAATAAAATTCTGTTTTGCATGTTAACCTCCTACCATATCGCTGAACTAGAAGGAGGCCTGTCTTAAAATCAGTGACTGTTATTTTAAGCATCACCTGCAGATGGCAGAGTAAGACTTGGTTTTGCATATGCTGCACACTGATGAAAAGTGCAAGGTCGGATATGAGATTTCTCTCTGAAATATATGCATACTTCCCCACACTGGCACATACTTTCACATTGCTTTACACAGTTTGGAATCACTTCTTGAAATGTTTTAAACTTTTTCAGACAATAATAACTTCTACATTTTGCATTTAAACAGTTGAAAGTTACCTCTAAAAGGCATTTGTGGCCTAGTAGTTAGAGAGTTGTTCCTCTGACCAGAAGGTTGTGGGTTGGAATCCCAAGACTGCTAGTGGCACTTACTCTTGAGCAAGGTACTGGCTGCCTTCTGCTTCACTTGGTAAATGGGTTAAATGCAGAGGAAGAATTTTATGTTGTTCAGGCTGTGCAATAAAGTGGAATATTTAAATAGTATATTAAATGTCCAAGAAATCATAGGTTGCACTTCTCTCTACTGTGCAATAAGTGACCTATTTAATTTTATAGCACATACTTTCGAGACCTATGTAGTACACTACATAGGAAGTAAGGAGCCATTTGAAATTCAGCAATTCTCTGTCTTAGTATCTCTCCCTGTACCACTCTTGCCGTTTACATGACCTATACTGCATTGTGTTGTGAATTAAGATGAACAATTTAGACTTTTCTTTCTTTTATCTTCTTTGTGTCATTGGTTTTGCTAGCTTAAGTCTATATCATTGCAGAGAACATTACTGGAGTGCCTCTCCCCTCAATCCAGGACACATTTCACAAGCGCAGTGTTCGCAGGGCCTGCAACATTGTGCATGACCCCTCTCACCCCTCACATAGACTTTTCTCCCTCCTGCCATCCAGGACAAGATTCTGCAGCATTAGCGCCAGGTCTGTCAGGTCTGCCAGGCTGCGGGACAGTTATTATCCCCAGGCTGTCAGGCTTCTTAACAGCACACTGCCCCCAAGAAATCCTAACTCTACCCCGCCTCAACTTTCACAAGGACTGTTTTTTGCACACAGAACAAAAGATTGAAAAACACATATATGCATCTGGTATTTTTTTTTACATTATTGCTGTCTGAACAAAAAATAGCTTTACAGGAGAAATTTAAATATTTTAACTTTCAGTATAAGATTATGTAACTAGATTGTATTTATCAATAAGTCTGCCTCTTGTTAAATACTGTTGTGGTACAGAGGTTGAAAAAAAGAAAAACAAAAAGTGGAAATACAATGTTTGGTCTGACAGTGATGGTATGTTCTAATCTTAGCCATATAAATGATTAAAGGGGCAAACAGGCACCTCATATATCTGAAAGGTCTTCTATATTTTTTCAGGGCTGCTCTGTGCTCAACCCACTGACTCATTTTTCCCCGCCCATCCTCTTTTGTCTGTCATTGGTCTGTCTCGCAATCAATCATCCATATCCCCAGATGACATAACTGACATTTTATAAGGAAGAGCCTTCCTTTTTGCTGTAGACTTTAGATTATCTGTGCCTATGACCTTATCAAGGTGCCTCTGCGATGTCTGAAAAGATGCCAGTCCATGAACTGGTGCTGATGTGCTTTGTTCTGTCGATTGCAGAATCTTCTGATTCAATATGTTGGAGGCTAGGGGAATTTAATCCTCAGGTGCTAGAGGTGGATGGTGATGTTATTCTTGGAGGGCTTTTCCCCCTGCACTACTTGGCTCCAGAGCCTGACCACACTTTTTTAGACCGAGCACAGGATAAGAAGTGTAGTGGGTGAGTGACACTGCAAGTTTGGAGGAAAGATGTCCACATGAAAGGAACATGACACAGTGTCTAGCAGAGGTTGGATGTCTTTAGTACAAAGTATCTGGAGGTCACAGAGCACCTGCTTTTGTTACAGCTGAAAATATAGCAGTACTTTCATGGATATAACATGGATGGAGAAACAGAGCAATCTTGTTGTACATTTTTGATGTTGGTTTTTCACTTTGCCTTTGAATTATTGACTTCTTAACATGTCTCATGTCTGTCTCATGTCACTTTCTCTCCAGGTTTGACCTGAGGGCCTTCCGCTGGGTCCAGACTATGGTATTTGCCATTGAGGAGATAAACAAGAACCCTGTCCTTTTGCCAGGAATGACACTTGGTTATCGGATTCTAGACAGCTGCGATCACGTCCACACTAGTCTGTTGAGCGTACTTTCTCTGGTTGATGGCTCCTCTATCCTTGAAACAGAGGAATCTGTAGCCAAGAGCTCTCACTGCCTCTCCAAAGCCCCAGTTCCAGTTGTCATAGGCCTGGCATCGTCTACACCAACCCGAGCCGTTGCCCACATTTTAGGGCCCTTTGAAATCCCACTGGTGAGCTTTGGCTTGATTTTGACTTGACATGAATGTTAGGAAGGTGGTTACATCACCAGCAGTGGAGAAATAGACCTGAGATCTGAGTGTTACAAGTTTTTGCTGCTAAACTGGTTTAAGCTGGTTTGTACAATACTTTCAAAGTGTTATAAATGACAAGATCAGTTGAAAGAAAAGTACTGATAAAGACATGTTTGTGACAAAAGTTCTAATAAATGGGTGCAAAAGCCTATCCAGATAACTGGAATACTAATGGACTGTTTAGTCTTATAACACTTTGTGTTATAATCTTATGGATTATTTTATTATAAGACATCATCAAGGTATTTATTGCTAAATTATAATTATTTCATGTGATACATTATGATAGCTTTCGTATATTGTCTTATTTCCCTTATCAGTCCCTGACATTGCTTCTTAAATCACTTTTTATTTTCATCATTAACAATCGTACCAAAAAGGAATTCTTATCCTGTCCTTGCCTTTTGCAGTTATAGTATTTTATATATTTAAAGTCCACTCAAAGCAATTATTTTACTTAATACTGTTGATTATTTGTTAATGTATTTTAAAGCAATCTTAAAGTAAAATTATATCATTATTCTTCATATTTAGCTCGCTTCTAACAAAATTCTCTATTTTCTAGATGTGATCTCAGAAATTTGCATGTAGAAAAGGCACTAATAGCCACTCTGTTCAAGCTAATCCCTGCCACCAATTCTCCTCTGTCTGCCTTCTTCACACTCTCTGCCTCTCTCTCTCTCTTTTTTTCTCTAGATTAGTTACTTTGCTACCTGCACATGCTTGACTGACAAATTAGTGTACCCCTCCTTCCTGCGCACCGTTCCCAGCGATGTCTTCCAGGTGCAAGCTCTGGTTCAGCTGATGGCCCATTTTGACTGGCGCTGGGTGGGCACAATGGGCACAGATGATGACTACAGCCGGTATGGCATTCAGGGCTTCAAAGAGCAGCTGGAGGCATGGGGAGGCTGCGTGGCTTTCCATCACACGGTTCCCAAGGTGCCCGATTCAGCAAAGATCAATGCCATTGTTGATGCCCTGGAGGCGTCCACAGCTCGGGTTGTTGTGGTCTTTGCCACCGAAGGCGAGCTGCTTGAGCTGCTCTCTGAGGTTGCACGGAGGAACCTGACAGGCTTGCAGTGGGTGGCCAGTGAGGCCTGGGTGACTGCTAAAATCCTCACAGCACCAGAGTTCCAGCATGTTCTGGCTGGTACCTTAGGGTTTTCCTTCAGAGGTGCCAACATCTCTGGGCTGACAGAGTTTCTTCGGCGTGTACGTCCTTCACCTAACTCGGGGTCTGTCCTCACCAACGAGTTCTGGGAAGAGCAGTTTGACTGTAGGCTGCCTTATGGAGCTCATGAGTTCTTGGGTAGGCCACTCTGTACTGGCTTGGAGGATCTTGAACTGGTTGAAAGCAGCTACACAAGTGCTAATCCAGTGCGGGTTTCCTATAATGTATATAAGGCAGTATATGCCATTGCCCATGCACTGCATAGTGTGCTACAGTGCTCACCTGTGGGCTCAGAAAATAAAAGCTGTAACACTGGGTCAGAGTTCACACCAGGACAGGTAATAGGACTTCTTCGGCTTTAATATTTTTTTTAGATCAAATGCTCCTAAATTCTCCAAAATTGCTGTAAATATGTTGTATATTATAAATATTCCATTTATTGTTTTCAGTAATAATACTGGTATACTTTCACCATTTTGTTTATAATAGCTGCTTTACCATCTGAAGAGAGTGAACTTTACCAACCAATTTGGAGAAAAGGTGTACTTTGACCACAATGGTGAACCAGTTCCTCTGTATGACATCATCAACTGGCAGAGAGAAGGCACAGGTAGAATTCGTTTCCAGACAGTGGGTGGTTATGATGGTTCAGCCCCTCCTGGGCAGCAGCTCAAAATGGACAAGAATTCAGTAAAGTGGACAGGAGAGAAAAACCAGGTGAGTGTTCACTGTAACAAGATAGCACAGAGTTTAACATGAGTGAAGTCCAAGTTTAGTTATTTTGCTTAGTGAAAAAAATTAACTTCCCTCGATATTTAGCAAGCTAACTGCAGTGCATTTATGCAGGTGCCTGTGTCACTGTGCACGTTGCCCTGTCCTCCCGGGACTAGGCAGGCCACGCGGCCAGGCCATCCTGTCTGCTGTTTTGACTGCCTGCCCTGTGCTGATGGGGAGTTCACCAACACATCAGGTAGAAACGAGGAGATACTATACATAGGTTCAAAAGAACAGTGTAAACGTTTCAACCTGAATTTTTAACTATGACTCTTTTTTTTTTTGTTCCCACTATATTTACCTCCACTTTTTATCATTGGATGATATAGTCTCTTGATAATTTTACTTCATATTCACTTATTTTTAAACCAAAATTAAATGTATTTATTTAAAAACTGAAAAAACAAGCATGAACCTAACATTAATAGTTAAGCATCTTGTGGCATGCTGTTTTTCATGCAGACATACTAGAAATAATTCAAATAAAATTCCAAAAAGAATCATCAGACTTTTTATTCGCTAGTATAGAGAAAAAAAACAAGGAATACACAGACATCAACTTTCTGTGGTCTTTATTTAAAGACATGATTTGGCACTGTGTTTACAGAAGGTCATTTTGTATCCCACTTTTTGAGCTCATATTCTTTTTTTATTCTATAGGCTTTTTAAGGTCCTCTAAAAATATAAATAAAAAAATGTCTTAGACCTTTATGAAAGTGAAATAATCTAGGAAAATGTGTTTATTTGCTCAGGAGCCATGGAGTGTATAAAATGTCCCTTGTACTACTGGTCCAATTCAGAGAGAGTGGCATGTGTGGCTGGCATAGAAGAGTTCCTGTCTTTTCAGGAGATCATGGGTATCACCCTTGTTACTCTGTCCCTCCTTGGAGTTGCTGCATCAACTGCTGTCTCAGTAATCTTTTTCCTCTTCCGAGCCACACCAATAGTCAAAGCCAACAACTCAGAACTGAGTTTCCTTCTCCTACTGTCACTCAAACTCTGCTTCCTTTGTTCACTGCTGTTCATGGGCCGACCCTCACTGTGGTCCTGCCAGGCCCGGCAAGCAGCATTTGGTATCAGCTTTGTCCTCTGTATCTCCTGCATCCTGGTCAAGACGATCGTAGTGCTCCTGGCCTTTCGTTCCACCATGCCTGGGTCTACCTCCCTCAAATCCTTTGGCCCTTCTCAGCAGAGAGCCTTCGTTGTAAGCTGCACTGCAGGCCAGGCCATCCTCTGTGTAGGCTGGCTGGCACTAGCACCTCCTTACCCTTACAAAAACACTTCCTATCAGGGTGGGAAGATTGTGCTGGAGTGTAAAGATGTCTGGCCTCTGGGCTTCTACATGGTGCTGGGTTATATCGGTCTGCTGTCTTGTGTTTGCTTTGTTCTGGCCTTTTTAGGACGGAAGCTTCCTGATACATTTAACGAGGCCAAGCTTATCACTTTCAGTATGCTGATATTTTTCGCTGTGTGGATCTCTTTCATACCTGCATACAACAGCACCCCGGGGAAATACACAGTGGCAGTGGAAATATTTGCTATTCTGGCTTCAGCTTTTGGGCTGCTGTTCTGTATTTTTGTTCCAAAATGTTACATTATTCTGCTGAGACCTGAACTCAATACCAAAAAAGGAATGACGGGAAAAGTATTCAAATGAACTGCTTCACGATTCATGACTGGTTTTATTTTCCATTGGTTCATCAAACGACATCGATTTCTTTGGTCCCCATAAGGTGACACAGAACTTCAGGAGTGTGTCTACATCGTAGCTGGGTATAGTTATAGAACATCTGCAGGCAGATGCTCTATTCCTAATATTTTACTGCAGTGTGTTTTACTACAAATGGTAATTATAATGTATGTTATTAAGCAATAAAGTTTATTTTGTGAACATTAATGTAAGATCCTCATGACTAATGCTTCTTTCTTGTTGCTTGTTTAGTAACCAATAAAATAAAAAATCACATTTGTAAGAGTTTATTTTACTATGTTGTTTGATACATAAATATAAGAAAACATATTACACAAAAATTACATTACATTTCATGCAATGATATGTACTTGCAGTTTGCACCCATCCATATACTGAATGCACAGCTATGAATAAACAGCACTATATACTGTTCATAAATATCCAGATTAATATATAAAATTGTGATTATTTGAGGTTTCTATCAAAAAACAGAAATCTTATGGGCATTAATATCTTTTTTTTAGTCATGTTGAGCAGGTAAAAAGTTCACTAAAACTTTGCACAATAGATGTCATCTATACATAAAAGACATATGAAGAATATTTATCTGTAAGTATTATACAGTATACGCAGTCACGTGGAGGATGTGCAGAAGTGTGCTCACTGTAGAAGGTGTATACTTATTTTCAATTAGAAAATCAACAAAACATTTTTTTAAGTTGCACTGATGTTTTATAATATGTTTTACAAATATACTAGACCTTACAGCTGTTTTGTCAGTTCTGTGTGTCAAAGAGCTTTGGAAGGTACTTTACCCATAAGATGTTTCTTTGTATTCTGCTCTGATCTAAATATGATGATAAAACACTTAGGAGCAAAAATACAAATAATTAAACCAAAGCTTGAGGCCAAAATTGCAAATATCTCCACAGCTACAGTGAACTTTCCTGGGGAGCTGACATAAGCTGGGATAAAAGTGATCCACACAGCACAGAATATGATCATGCTGAATGTGATGAATTTGGCTTCATTAAAGTTATCAGGCAGCTTCCGAGCGAGAAAAGCTAAAATAAAGCACAAAAGTGCCAGAAATCCAATATAACCCAGAACAGCCCAGAAGCCTATAGCTGAACCTAATCGACACTCTAAGATGACCCTTTCCTTGTAATGCTTTAAATTTTTGAAGGGGAAAGGAGGGGATATTGTTAACCAAAGCACACAAATCACAACCTGTATGAGAGTGAAGGCAAGGACACTGAGTCTCTGCTGTGGAGGCCCAAACCACTTCATGACATTATTGCCTGGAACTGTAGCCCTGAAGGCCATTAACACCACTATTGTTTTCCCCAGAACACAGGAGATGCAGAGGACAAAAGTGATCCCAAATGCCGTGTGGCGCAGCATACAGGACCACTCAGAGGGCCGACCAATGAAAGTAAGTGAACAGAGGAAACACAGAGCCAGTGAGAAAAGCAGCAGGAAGCTCAGCTCCGAGTTATTGGCACGGACAATAGGAGAAGTTCTATTTTTGTAGAAGACAGCAGCCACACACAGAGCCACAAAGGCCCCAGCAACAGAAAATGCTATCAGGATAATGCTCAGAGTGTCATCCCAGGACAGGAACTCCAAAGGCTTAGGGAGGCAGTTATCTCTCTGGATGCTGGGCCAGAATTCAGGAGGGCATTCCACACAATCCAAAGAGTCTAAGACATAAGAAAAGCAAAGTTAAACCAGTAAAGACAATACCATAAGAAGGCCCATACTATGGAGCA
>JBBJLR010000019.1:14572753-14590964 GCA_037577145.1 Brachypetersius gabonensis
TGCTGGAGGTAGGATTCGAACCTGTGACCTTTTGGTTCGGAGGCAAGTATCCTACCACTAGGCCACCACCACCACACCATCTATGCTTCCTCTCCATCACCAGCTGTCTATAAATACCGGTTAATCTTGCAATCTGAGTTGGACACACTATTGACAGACCAGGTCACAGAACTACTCAGTAAATCTAGAAGTAACTATTATGAACAAGATAAAATTAGTAAACTATTAGCTCATAAACTACGGCAACAAACAATGTCACTTAAAATCTCTCAAATTCGAAAATTGTCTGGCACCAGAACAGGCCCTGATGATGAGTTTCAGAGACTTTACCAATCACTTCAGAGAGTAAAGCAGATGATGTACAAATATTCCGCTTCTTTGACGTGCCTACACCCAAGTATGAACTCACTGAAAGCTTAGAACAACCAATCAGCTGCAAGAACTCTCTTCAATCTGGTAAAGCTCCAGGGCCTGACAGGATTTCGAGCCATATTTTATTTAGAAAATTCTCCAAATTAGCCTATTTTTAATTTAAATGTACAAAGAAGCATTTGCAGAGGGCATTTGCAGATCCTCTTGACTGTGTATCAAATCACCCGATTAGTTTGTCAAATGTAGTTAATAATATTTTGGCTAAACTCCTATTTAATATCATATATACTTCTCCCAGTAACAATGTGACAGAGGCCATAGTGTCCTTAGATGCAGATAAGGCATTTGAAAGGGTTGAATGGAACTACCTTTTTTATACTCTTGGTTTTTATAAATTTGGTATTGGTCTTAAATTTAGTGCCTTCGGGAAGCAATTTAACTGAATTAAATTGAATTAAATAGTGTAAAGAATCTTGGTGTCACTATGGATTCTTTCATTTGATCTACAAAATATTTGATCTACAAAATATTGAAAAAAAGTGCATTATCCCTCCATGATGTAGAAAAAATTATCCAAACCTTTATTACCTCCAGACTCAATTATCGTAACAGCCTCCTGTCAGGTTGCTCCAACAAGAACCTAAATATGCCTCTACTGGGCAAGAATGCAGTAGCTAGTGTTCTCATTAGAACCAGGAAGTTCGACCACATTAGGCCACATTAGGACTTTACTAGCTTCTGATTTTGTATTGACTATAAAATTCTACTACTCATACATAAAGCCTTGAATTACCTTGCACCAGCGTATTTCTTGCTATAAACCCCCACACTCACTGTAACGGCCACCACGCTCTCCTCCCGTAGATTTCGTTCTCCTTCCCCTGAATATTAGTTTTCTGTTATTTCCTGCGTTTACTTCCGTGTTTCCCCGTGTCTGGTTCAATCCCAGTCCACCTCCTGTCCTCCCTTCCTCCCTTTCCCCCTTCGTCCGTATCTAGTCTCTATGTTCCATTTGTATCGCGTCCCGTTATTAGGAGTGTCACCTGTGTCTCGTTTATGTTTCCTTATTTAAACCCCAGCCGATCCCTTCCTCTTTGAGTCTGTATTTGTCTCCCTCCATGGTGTTGGTTTTTTCTTATCTGTTTATGAAACTTGTTTTTGTATGTTTAATCCCTGTATCTGTTTTCTGTTTTATAGGTCCGTGTTCCTCTATTTTGAGTTTTCTGTTTCTGCGCTGTCAGCGCTGGTCTTCCACATCCACCTCGCTGAGCTGCGAGGAAGGGTCAAGCCCTCAAGCCTGGTTCTTGTTTTTCTTTGTTCGTTTGAGGAGCACGGGCCTAGTGTTGTGTTTACTTCCTGTTGTGGCCTAGTGTTTTCTTTACATCCTGTTGTGGCCTAGTATTGTGTTTACCCTGCTGTGTTTTCATTGTGTTTGCATTTTCCTGTTTCTGTTCTTGTGTTTATGTATTGTTTATGTTGACCCTGAGTCGGGGATTGTTCTGTGTTTGTGTTTATATTTATTAAATCCATATCTATAACCATATTGTGGCGTCCGCCCCACAATATGTCAGATTAATGAAAGCATCAGCAGGGGCCAGACAGTTTTCAAATGTAGCCAGTTTTTAAGTCCTGGCTGAAAACCTTGTTTAGTCCGGATTTTTGTAATGTACTTCTTTACTGTTAGATTAAAGGTGTGAAACTGTGAGAGGGTTGGCACAGAGAATTCAAGTATACTGGGATGATGTTGCTTCTTACATTCACTCAAGTTTGTTTATTCAGGGTACTGCTGTATCTATCATACACCTCAGCTCTGCTCTTTCTAGCTACGCTTCTATAAAGAGCCATGTGAGAGTCTCAGCTTGCACTCCTTACAGTTATAAATCTTAATGTGTAGAAGTAACTCTGCTCTTTTTCTTTCTGAGTGGAAACACTGCACACTAATGGGGCTCTAATTTCTCCCAGTCACCCCATCTAAGTTTCCCCATCCCTGCCAACATGAGCAATGAAGTCTCCCAATAGGCCTATAGAGTCCATAGAACTAGGGTTGCAGGGATGAACTGGTTTTACTATTAACCACGGTGTGAAATATTGTGGTTAATCCACCTTTAAGACTTCCCCAACACCGCCAAAAAAATAAATAAATACACCAGAACCAAAGACATATAATAGCATGAACCACAATGAGGAAAACAATACATACACTAAGTGGTGGAGTGCACATGTAGAGGAGCTCCCAATGCTGTTAGCTGTAGCAAAAAAGTACTTGTGCATTCCAGCTACTAGTGTCCCCTCTGAATGTTCTGCAATAGTGGCAATATTTTCTCACTCATCATTCTAGGCTGATCTTAGAAAATGTGAACATGCTCAACATTTTGCACTTCAACTTGGACTGATGTTGTGAACTTTTAAAGCTCTTATGTAGACAGGTTTTACATTATTTTCTTGTTTTTCTTGTCACTGGTTTTAGGTATTTTAGCAGCAACTAATGACTGCTGTGCTGCCTATAGATGTGTACAGAGTTTACTTTTATTTTATTTACAAATTGTATTTTTCTAACTATGCAGCATCTGTAAAAGGCATTTTAAGTTGAACAGTGCAATTTATGTTCCAATCATTAGGTGGGTCTGAGTTCATTTCTCTTGCTAAAAAAAGACATACAAACTGAAAATGTATAAAAAATGCATAGTTCATCACATGAGTCCAATCTCCAACCAGGTGTTGTGTGTGCAATTGAGCCTGACCTATATATTGTAAACACTACTCAACCTACCACCCATCATTTCGCCTAGCCCCTCGTAGGTTGTATGTTCATGAAAGAGTGGCCCCACCAGGCTCATTCATGCCTGAATTTATGAATTGCTTTTTATCTGACCCCTCACCTAAACCATGGATGTGGGTATATCCTAATAAAACTGATTTACATTTGCAACTTTCAGCTTTCTTTCACAAACCAAATAATATTTCAAGACAAGGTCAATTAATTCCCCACCATTTGACGTGAAGCAGGATGGAAACAGATGCATGCCAGATGTTTGATATAACAGATTGTCTCCATTTGGGATTTGAACCTGCAGCTTTGTGGTCATCACGATCATAGGCAAGTGTTTTATCCACTAGACTACCACCACCCTGTAAAAAGATAAATATCATTTATTTATCTTGTGAGAAAACATAACTGAAAATAGATGGTACCTAATTGAAGTAATGATGGGTAAATCATTATTATGCACTTTACAATATTTCAGGGCTGGGAGTTAGACATTATTCAAATATGTATGGGACACCTACCAAATAAAACTGAATGGGCCATGCACTCTGTATTTTTTGGTTTATTATTTCCTTTACAATTGGGTTTCACTACAGGAAATGATGTTAATGTAGAAGAGAATAACTAAGTAAATAAACAGGCCAATATTATTTTGAATTAAACACAGTTGTGTGTAATTATTAGTGTTTATACATATTCACACATTACAACAAAGTTTATGACAAATCACCCTTGTTAAAACAGATGTATGCTCTTGTGAACCCCACCAAGTTATATAAAGTACTAAATGGTATTTGCAACATGTATGATAGTTTCAAAGAGCCTTAGAGGGTACTTTACCCATAAGGTGTTTCTTAGTGTTCTGCTCTGGCCTAAAAATAATTATGAAGCACTTGGGTGCAAAAATGCAAATAATTAAACCAAAACTTGAGGCCAAAATTGCAAATATCTCCACAGCTACAGTGAACTTTCCAGGAGAGCTGACATAAGCTGGGATAAATGTGATCCAAACTGCACAGAATATGATCATGCTGAATGTGATGAATTTCGCTTCATTAAAGTTATCAGGCAGCTTCCGAGCCAGAAAAGCTAAAACAAAACATAAAATAGCTAAGAGTCCTATATAACCCAGCACAACCCAGAAACCTATTGCTGAACCTGACCCACATTCCAAGATGACCCTTTCCTTGTAGTGCTTAAAATTTTTTAAAGGTAAAGGAGGGGATATTATCAACCAAAGCACACAAATCAACACCTGTATGAGAGTGAAGACAAGTACACTGAGTCTCTGCTGCAGAGGCCCAAACCATTTCATGACATTACTGCCTGGAAGGGTAGCCCTGAAAGCCATTAACACCACTATTGTTTTCCCCAGAACACAGGAGATGCAGAGGACAAAGGTGATCCCAAATGCTGTGTGGCGCAGCATACAGGACCACTCAGAGGGCCGACCGATGAAAGTAAGTGAGCAGAGAAAACACAGAGTCAGTGAGAAGAGCAGCAAGAAGCTCAGCTCTGAGTTGTTGGCACGGACGATAGGAGAAGTTCTGTGTTTGTAGAAGACAGCAGCTACACATAGAGCTATGGATGCCCCTGTAAAAGAGAGCACTGTCAGGATGCTGCTCAGAGTGTCATCCCAGGAGAGGAACTCTACAGGCTTGGGAAGGCAACTGTCTTGCTGGATATTAGGCCAGAATTCAAGGGGGCAGTGCACACATTCCAATGAATCTAGAGGTGAGAAAAACATACTGAGAAAATAATATACAGTATAGACTATGGCTGTTTCCAGCAAGAGTTCCCACTGTATTTTCAAAAAACCTGTCTTGTTACTGATCTCTCCTTCTGGACATGGAATACAGTCATAGCAGCAGACTGGTTTTCCTTTCTGTGTGGCCTTCCTGGTCCCTTTAGGACAGCTCTCACTGCACACAGACTTTGGCACCTACAAAAACAAAATGTCAGAAAAATACACAGTTGTAAAGATGTTGTAAATGTATGTATATTTTGTCAACATTATTTTACCATGTATTCGACACAAAGACAGCGGGACATGTTTAACTGTACCTTCATCGCTCCCCCCACCCAGCTGATTTCTCTGTTCATACTGAACTCTTCACCTCTTGGTTTGGATGAGTCATAGATGCCCACTGTCACAAAATCCAAAGTACCATCCTTTTTAACTTGCCAGTTTATGAGCTCATATACAGCTATAGGATCTCCACTTGAGTCAAACGAGACCTGAAACCCATTTTTGGTTGTGAAGTTCACTCTTTTGAGCTGCTTAAGTATCTGCAGAGACCAACAATTACTATTAGACCTGTCCTGTATTTAACTAAATGCTTCACCAAAAAATACTAATTTCTCATTCAGAAATTGTATTCTATAATTAATGTAAATATACATATATATATGGTTATTACATTAATGCATTTGTCTATTTATGCCTGTATTACACTAAAACAGGATATTTCTCCGTGACATTGTTTTGTACCTGCCACGGTGCGAACTTAGTGGTCTTGTCGCACTGCTTATTAATACAGATGACACCATGGAGTGCATGCGCTATAGCATATGTCGCTTTGTACACCATGTTAGTCACGCGCAGCTGCGATGTATCCGTGTATGGGTTCTGCAGGGTGCGGATGTCCTCGCTGCCATCACATTCCCGCCCGCGCTCAGAGAAGCCTGTCTGTCTTTTCAGGCTGCAGCTGAACGAGCTCTCCCAAAACTCAGTTAACAGGGGAGATTTCAGTGCTTGGGCTGGAGAGAGGTCTAGAAGAAACTCCCGGAGCCCTGGAATGACAGACCGGGGAATGCCAAAACCTATTGCCCCAGAGCACATGTTGAAGCGCAGAAATGATGGATCGGTGATCCACGTCTCGCTGCCTATCCATTGAAGGGCAGGCAGTGGTTTTCGGATTAATTCTTCCAACAGAAACGCCATGTCTCCTGAGGAAATAAACGCTACTATTACCCGGGCCGTCGATCTACGAATGACGTTCGCCACTTTCTCCAGTTTATTGCGCGGTTGTGTCCTGTAGTAGGCCTCGGAGTACTCCACGCAAATTCCCTCCTCTTGCGCAGCTTTCAGAAACGACGCCATCCCGTAATTTCCATAGTCTGAATCGCTGCGCACTGCCCCTATCCATGTCCAACCGAAATGCTTGACCATCCGTGCAAGTGCGGCCGCTTGGTGGTGGTCACTCGGTATGGTCCTGAAGAAGGCGGGATACTCACTTTTATCGCTCAAACACGCGCAGGTTGCGTAATGGCTCACCTGTCATTCAGTGTATAGGAAGAAAAAAGTTCAATAAGTAGTGTGTGCTGATTTTATTTGAGCATTACTGTATATTAAATGTCACTTTTAAAAGCAACAAACGGAGACTTTTTATATACACCCTGTGGTGTCATTATTTACCAGCGGAATTCCAAAGAGACCGAGTACTCTGGTCACGCCAATTGATGGCGTGGAGCCAGACTCTCCTACTACTGCAGGGACAGCAGCTGCTGTTGATTTTGGACAGGAATCGGTGTGGTTAAAAACGGTCGTTACGCCATTCGCTAATTCAAATGCCACCTTTATGGCCATGGGCACTGCAGCGCACGAGTCGTGTATTTGGTAGCCTAATGTGATGCCAGGCAAAAGATCTGTTCTGTTGTTTATTTCCCGGACAGTGAACTCCATGGCACGGGCAAAGCGCAGCCCCCTGAAATTCAAGCTGTTGAGAAATAGTGAAAAAGACACAATATAAAATACAAGCTTTCAACAAAACTTTGTGCTGTTTTATCACAAACATTTTTGTAATTGTACAATTTATAACACATGACACAAGTAAAAGCACACATAATTATTATTTCTCTGTAATTCCAACACAGTCATGCTGTGCTGTTAACTCTACACTCACAGACAGACCTCCCAGAGCACTGTGGTTGTGGTGGCAGCTTAGTGTAGATGTTCTGCTCTGATCTCATGTAGTAATGCATTGAGAAAATGCCTCCGATTACTAAATCTCCATTCATTGAAAAACTAGATTGCTGAGACTCAGTCCATAGCTTACAGCTGACTGGATCTGATTTATATGCTGCCGGACTGAGCCCAGTTACCCAGAGCACATATATAAATCGCATCAGACTTAAAGTGAGCTGCATGGTATGCTTTATGGCTTTCAGCCCTCTGAAGGTCAGGAGCGGCTGTCTTTAAATAGTCATTTTGTTATGATGCCCTGCATCTTTGGGTTTTGAATATGGATACAGGAGGTGTGGTAATGTCGTGAATATAGTAATGAGGACCAGAAGTTTGTGTGTCTCAGTTGTACTGAGGGGGAGGGGGCTTAACCGACTGAGCTGAGTTCACTGCAGGCCTCAACATCTCCAGTTTACCTGTAATTCACAACTTTATGCTGGTGTTGTGTCAGCTTTTCACAAAACATTTTGTCTTTTCAGGAAATATGTTGGGAAAGCACAGAAAGGTTACCAAGGACAAGATTATAATGATATACGCTTATTGTAATCATAATGCTGTTGTGATGCCTCTTGTGGAGGCTGTAAGCTGCTTTTGAGTGTGTAACTACATAACAGGTGGTAGCCTGGTGGTTAGGGCATTCACCCTGTGACCAAGAAATCGTGGGTTTGATTCCCAAGATCGCTAGGCACCTCTGAGGTACCCTGGGCAAGGTACTGTCCACACAAACTGTTCCCTGGGCGCTGTATTCCTAGCTGCCCACTGCTTCACTTGGTGAATGGGTTAAATGCTTGGAAATTATTTCGTGCTGTGGTGTGTTCACACATGACCGAATTGTAATCATGATTTTTCCACTTCTCTTTCCAGGGTAATGATAATGATTTGCTAAACTGACAACTGACTGTTTTCACCACAAAAGTTAAAAGGGAGCATTGAAGAAAAAGTTACTGCAGACAGAGACTTTGCTGGGTGTTTTGGTATCACTGTTGGACAGGCAGGCATTTGGCAAGCTAGCACCAATGCTTGTGCTATCAGATTTCTTACTGATATTTAAACACTCTAAAAGTACTATACTGATTAAGGTGACAATTTGCATTGATTCTTTTAAGTAATTTCAACATTTGCTATAATTGAAATACCACTGGGATGTCTGGGCCTCATCTACCACGCCCCAGCGTTCTGGGCATGCCGGACAGCAGATAAAGTGAGATTTTTGGGTGTGAGGCCGATGCCGGGAGCGGTGAGCGGGGTGGGTGTATGGGGGTGCCGCTTCAGTTGCCGAGTGCAGTATCATTAGGTGCGCCACCTACTTTAGAGGAGTGTGAATGGGAAGGAACATCTCTCTGCCTGTTCGGCCAACCCGGTTTCACGACTTTTCGCGCAGCCATCACAACATAACATCTATTCAAACGTGCTGCGACTGAGGGACCGGAATGTAATATTGTGCAATATCGTGAAATAAACTAAATATACACGTTTCACACGAAAAGTTTAATGAGTTGATTCCTTATAGTTTTTGTTTGCAAAGCGGTTGAAACAGGTTGAAAGGCCGTGAGACAGGAATGTCATTCAACCCCCAGGATGCTACGGTGTTTTTATTGATCTGATAACGTCTATAACGTGTGATGCGACGTGAAAAACACAAAAGGTGCTTCTGTTGCATGAATGAGTGAATGCATGTGAATGTATAATGAGTTGAGAGACTTCAAAATTCAGAATTCATTCGTCACCATAGCCTATTATCATAAGTATTAATTGTTATTTATTAATTTTTGAATTTAAACTAAATTATAATATTCGCATTGTACAATTTGTGGGACTAATAAAGGTTTATCTTATCTTATCTTTGCGTTGCTGATGAAGAAACCCCAAGCGTTTTTTTAGTCCCAGTCCGGCCCTGCCTGACCTCCGTGAAGCTGGCACCCCATAAAAAGAAATAATCACCAAAACTATGGCATTCGTTTGTGCTATGTTTGTGCTGATTTGTGCCGCAAAAACGAAAGTTTGTGTTGGTTTGGTGTTTAAGATATTAAACAATTATTTTTTTGACAGTGTGACGTAACTCTCTACCCCGTGTTGCCAAAATGGTTCCAATTTGTGCCCGTTTGTGCCGTTAAAACAAACACTGTATCTGTTTTCCTTCCCAAGATATAACCAAAATATTTTCGGACCCAGGTTCGTCTAAATCACACAAAACTGGTGTCATTCGTTTGTGCTCCATTTGTGCGGGTTTGTGCCGTTGACATGAACGTCAAATATATTTCCGCTGCTTAGAAATAACAAACAATTCGGGGCAGTGACGTCACGGCCCACCCCATGCCGTCCAAATCTTTCCAAACCGGTGCCGTTCGTTTGTGCTCGATTTGTGCCCGTTTGTGCCGTTAAAACAAACCAGGTATCTACGAGCCCTTCTTTAATATAATGGGAAAAATACTTGTTTGAGACTGTTACATAACTCTCCACCCCATATCGTCCAAAAATTGCCATTCGTTTGTGCTCGATTTGTGGCGGTTTGTGTCGTTGAAATGAACGCCAAATATACTTCCACTTCTTAGAAATAACAAAAACAATACTTGGCAGTGACGTCACTCTTCACCCCACTTCGTCCAAATTGCACAAAACAGGAGCCGTTTGTTTGTTACATCTAATTAGATTACATCTAATTCTCTTCCTTACAAATAAACAAGCAGGGTGTTTTATAGCATATTTTACATGGAGCTCCTGCATATTTACACTGCACTTACAGTTTATAAATATTATGAGATTAATAATAATAATAAAATTAGAACACAAATATAAAAAAAACAATGACACTTTTGAATGTGAGACTAAATTGCCAATAGATGACGGCATGCTCCTGTTTTAATGAATGAGTCATAAGTCATTTATTTAATGGATTAAAAACGGCTGATTCAATCTGGAAGGAAGAACTGTTTTGATGAACGGGTCAGTGAATCACAAATAGAACCGGTTTGTAGTCCAAATCGCCTCAGCCTGGTGCTATATGTGCTGTGTAAGGACTTAACGTATTTATTCCCTTCATGAGGAAATTATGAAATCTTTGGAGGAGAAGTGACCCCAAGCAAACCTTTCTCCATACATCTGATTTACGTTTGTTGTTCTCCCCCCTTTAACTATGAAGTTTAGTAGATATGTGCTTCATATTGTCAGATAATGCATTTCTCAATGTTTGCTTTTTTTTTAATAATCTCCAATGTACTGTGATCTTACATCTTACCTGCAATGTACTCTACTGCAACTTCTGTGGCCAATACTGTAAAAGGACCGATGCTGGATTTTGTCCAATAAAAATGGGGAAAAAATATAATTGTGTATTGTCTTACGTTTTCTGAATACTTTTAACAGTCAGTAGACATTTAACGTGTTTCTGGCCCCTTGAAAACATTTATTTACCTTAAGCACTGCATAGTGGGACAAAAACATGACAAAAACCGTCTGGCTGAGGAACAAGGTAAGCAAGGTAAGCATTTTCTTTTAATTTAATTTAAAATGAAACATACTTAAAAGCATGTGTGCAGCACAATACTCTTTACCGGATGCTTAAAATACAATACATACAAGAAAGTCAAAATAAATTTTTATGTGCATGTCCTAATTATCCTCCACTGGTCACATAAATAATAGTATAACATTTTAGGTCATGACATAAAAGCAGCTTATATGCACATTTTATGGCAACAAAAGCATGTAATCGATCCTGCTTTTCATGAATTGTCTGATTTAGTTCACAAAATGATTCTTAACTTTCTCTGGATAATCTATTTTTCCCCCCTAAACCCACTTACTTGATATGATGCATCGTATTGGATGGTTAGATTTAAAGAAAATTATTCTTATAATTTTTATTTAAATATTAAAAATTAAGACTGTTCTTCAAAGCTATGTAATGACATCTGCTAGTCATAAGTAGCAATATCCAATATGACATAAATCAGCGGTTTCCAATCACATTTGTGGAGGCCCCAACCTCCACTGCACATTTTGCATGTCTCCTTTGCCTGACACACCTATTTTAGGTCTTGGAGTCTCTACTAATGAGCTGATGATCTAAATTAGATGTTTCATTAGGAAGAAAGAATAAAAACATGCAGTGTTAGGGGGCCTCCAGAAATGTGTCTGGGAACCACTGAATAGTGAACAAAAAAATAAGTTTTTGGCCTAACTCATTTGGTATGAGGAAAAACAGTTAAGCCACAATATAAAAGGAAATATAGTGCAGTTGAAAAAGTTTCTATGATACTTAATCTGAGGGAGTTTTTCCTCGCCTCTGTCGCCTCTGGCTTACCCACTAGGGGCTCGGACCTGGACTATGAAACTGCTTTGTGACAACCTGATTGTAAAAAGCGCTATATAAATAAAATTGAGTTGAATTGAATTGAATTAATGAGTTGAAATGGCTTTTGCTTCATCATAGTACCGTCTGAGGGTAGGAAAGTGGCCGGAGCCTGTCATAGTTCTCTTGTCCTGCTGTCTCCCACAGACCTAGTCATTGCTTGCTTCACTGGTTATGCACCTTCTTCCGAGATAAATATGCTTTAGTTATCTTTGTATCTTGCGGAATAAGCCGAATATTTTATAATTTGCATTGTGCGTAAAGCAGCTGGCACACATTTAAACACTTACCTGGCAACTTCATTTTCTATCAATCGAGCAAAAAGATACAATGTTTATTTTAGCATTATATTGAGTATATATTGCAAATGTTACTGTGATGCACAATGTGAACAAATGTAAAAAAACGTCAACAAATAATAATCTCTTTTGTTACACTTTGAGCTTGATTAAGTCACCAACGAAATATCTTGTCTGATGACAGGAACTAGCTAGCACTCAGCTAGCACAAAACAGAGTGACAGGTGTAACGTTAGAGGATATGGATGGAGAAAGGCTTGTGTGGCGTCACTTATCCTCCAGAGATTTTAGAACTTTGTCAAGAAGTGAATACGATAGTTTTAAGTGTTTTTCCCCTATGGCACAAATCGAGCACAAACGAACGGCGCCGGTTTTGTGGGATTTGGACGAAGTGGGGTGGAGCTTGACGTCACTGCCTAGTATTGTTTTTGTTATTTCTAAGAAGTGGAAATATATTCGACGTTCATTTCAACGGCACAAATCGACCACAAACGAATGACACCAGTTTTGTTTGATTTAGACGAACTGGGGTGGAGAGTGACGTCACAGTTCCGAAAATATTTTGGTTATATCTTGGGAAGGAAAACAGATACAGTGTTTGTTTTAACGGCACAAATCGAGCACAAATCGAGCCCAAACGAACTGCGACGGTTTGCAGCGATTTGGACAACATGGGGTGGAGAGTTACGTCACACTGTCAAAAAGAAGTTTAATATCTTAAACACCAAACCAGCACAAACGTTCGTTTTTGCGGCACAAACGTAGCATAAAGTAATGACATAGTTTTGGTGATTATTTCCTTTTATGGGGTGCCAACTTCATGGAGGTCCCTGACCGAGTACAGCCTATTTAATCATTGCAAGCCGCGCTTTCTTTGTGTTCTCCCGACAGTAAAAACATTTAGACAGCTATATTTTATATGGCAATGTAGCTGAATTTACGTTAATATTAGTGTTACAAAATTAATAAATTAGACATATATTTTTCTTAACAATTTAGCACTAAAATGCACGAATAATTATATACTGCCATGAAAAAAGCAAAAAGCAAAATGGAGAATATCTACGGTTTCCACGAATTTGCTGGAGTTTTTACCAACACATATTAGTTCGCTTCTAAGAAAAAAATGCCTGATTCCGAAACACTTTAATTTCATTTTAAACTCAGCTTAATACATGACCCTTAACGAAAATGTAAAGTTAGACCAGTATACTCTGGACAGTTTACACTGAACCGCCGTCTCCCACAATTAATTAATGCCAGCATGTTTAATTTAGAATAATAAAAATACAGATGCAATCAGTAGCAATCAGTTTTCGGATCGTGTACTTTTAAACCTCCTGCCAATACGCGCTTTCTTTGTGTTTCTCTGGACAGTACAAAAACATTTATACGGTTATATTTTATATGGAAATGTAGCCGAATTTACTTTAATGTTTGTCACAAATTTAGTAAATTATATTTTTCTTGATAATTTAGGACTAAAATGCGTAAAAAAAACATATTTCCACGAAAAACGCAACAAAACTCCTTATCTGCGTGAAACTGGGGGATTACTGTATAATCAATGTTTAGGGGGCTCAAAATTATTTTCTGTCATAGGGTGGCAGAAAATTATTTTCTGTCATAGAGGGCCAATATTTGTAGCTGCTCCCTTGGTCGCTGTCTCTTCCTTTCTCTCTCTCTCTCACTCTCTCTCTCTCCCACACTCTTTCTCTGCACATATGCCACACATGATCTGTAAGTCTGAATCACCTACTCACCTAGACAGGCATAATTCACTTGCTTCCTATGTCCACATACACCACAATCATCTCTGTTGAGTGTCATCCCTGCCTCTCACTGGTTGAATTCCTTGTCAACACTTTGCAGGAGGCCCATGCCAGGACCGAATGTCCTTCTTAGGGGCCCTGTGACAAAATGCCATCACTATGCTTTTTGATAAACGGTTGGCACTTTGAGATGTGGATCTGCTCAAAGTGTCTTCTTTGAATAACTATAACAAGGGAGTTTTTCTTTAATCTTGTTGGTCTTGGGTGCTCCTTGTCAACGTAAAGTACCACAAGACAATGCTATTGTAAATGGTGCTGTATATAATAATTAAATTGGGGTGGTGGTAGCTCAATGGGTAGGATACTTGCCTCCGGACTAAGAGGTCATGGGTTCGAATCCTACCTTCAGCACCACCAGTGGGTCCCTGAGCAAGACCCTTAACCCAGATTTGCTCCAGGGAGACTGTCCCCTGTAGTTAGGGAATGGAAGTCGCTTCAAAGCGTCTGATAAATGATGTAAATGTAAATTTAATTGAATCATCCCGGCCCTGGCATGTCACCAATCAAACACCCTTACTTAGTAGGCTAAGATAAAGTTGACTAAGATAATGTTAAAGTTAAAGGTAAAGGGTTGTGTTGATGGCATCAAAAAAAAAACAACCTGTGACTGCCAGAAATACAATCACCACTTTCACATGTCCCACCTGCAATAGGATCTATGGATCCAGGATAGGGCTATTCAGCCACCAAAAGAGTCACAGCTAGAAGACAGAAGTGGACGTCGTCATCAGATTCAATGGACAACCACAAGAAAGTGAGGGAGGCAGTTGATGTACCTCATGACGAGCCCCTCGAAGCACTTCATGATGATGGGTGTGCTTCGAGAGGCACACCCACAAAGGGTGGGACTGACACCTCATAGCACTCATTCTTTGCTTTATCCTAACATATATGTGCTTCATCATAAAATATCAAAGAATATCAAGGTATCATCCTTGCACTGGGGTGTCCCCAACCAAACACCTTTGCCTAGTAGGCTATCATTCAGACAGCACCTTAGGCCTATGGCTGTGACTGATTTTAATGAACAAATGGGGTCAGATGAATTATATTTGACTTTATCCTTGAACATACATATTCTTTACCATCAAATATTAAAGAATATTATGCTATCATCTCTGCACTGGCATGTCACTGACCAAACACCCTTACATAGAAGCCTACCATCCAGGCAGTGCTTTTTGAATTAACATGTGGGGTGACTAACACCTCAGATGAATCATATTTTGCTTCATCTTAACACATATGTGTGCTTTATCATTAAATATCAAAAGATACCAATGTATCATAGTGGTACTGGCATGTCACTATACACCCTTTCTTGGTGGACTACTATCCAGGTAGCATCTGGCCAGTGAGACCAGTTTTAATGAACATTTGGTTTGACTGACACTTCAGATCAATCATCATCATCGTCATCATCATCATCAGCCTTTATTTGTCACATACACTTTTTACATGCAGTGAAATTGGACACCTCTGACCATACATACACAAACTTCACACTTTGGGGGGACAAGAGGTAGCAAGGGAAAAAAAAGAAATAGAGTAGAATACATGAGGAAGAGGGGGAGTGAAAAAAGAGCCCCCCCCAGACTGTCCTTCGCAGGGCAGTTTGGGAAACAGGGGGAAATAAACACCTCAGCACAAAGCACATAAACACATAAAACATCCGAAACAAGACTCACAAAGGGGAGGGGTAGGGGAGTGGAAGTAGTCCGATGTAGGCAGACAGCCATCTGGTCCTGCAGCCCACAAGGAAGCGCTGGTCACAGACCCGCCCACCCAACTGATGGAAAAAGGCTGAGAAGGCGTGAGATGTGGGGAAGGTATGTTGTGTGTGTGTGTGTGTGTGTGTGTGTGTGTGTGTGTGTGTGTGTCCTTGGGCTGGGGATAGGAATTCAGTGTCTTCTTATCTTGTTTTTCAGGAGGAGTCGTTAATCTCCAGCGACAGGCCTTGAGCCCAGCGCCGGTAAGGAGGGTGCCAGATAGGAAGAATGGTTTGGGTTAAGGTTCAGTTTGACATCTGTTCCAGATGTCTAATGTCCCTAACTGGTCTCATTCTTTGGCCAGATCCTGTTGCAGAGTTGCAAACTTCTCCAAGATGTTATTTATATCCCGTTGCAGAACTGCAAACTTCTCCAAGATGTTGTCCAGCTTGCGTTCCGTAACCACAGTCTGAGTGTTCACAGCTCTACCCAAAGTCTCCCAAGCGGCACGCTTAGTGGGGTCATTTTGAACAGCTGTGACCACAATCATGTTTTTCTTTATTGTAATACATACATGTGCTTTATTCTCAAATATCAAAGAATTTCATGGCATTATCCTGGCACATCATGTAAACCAAAACCCTTGCTTAGTACCATCCAGGCAGCGAGTCATTGGTGAGACTGATGTCATTGGTGAGACATGATTGGGTTTTGTTTTACAATACATTCGCTCATTCATGCAACAGATCTAAAAATCAGGTGCTATTTTGCACGCTCGCACCATATCATATCATGACAGAGTTATCAGAAAAAAGCCATAGCATCCTCGGGGTTGTATGACTTTCCCTGTCTTACAGCCTTTCAACCTGTTTCAACCGCTTTGTAAACAAAAACAATAAGGAATCAATTCATTATTATTACACTTTTTTCACAATATTTAATACATTCACTTATTCATGCAGCAGAAGTAAAAATCAGGCGCTGTTTTGCACGGTTGCACCACACAATATCGACAGCACTATCAGACCACAAAAAACACCATAGTATCCTGGGGTTGTATGAAATTCCAGTCCCTCAGTCACCAGTTAGCATTCATAGTGGTGGTGTTACGCACTGTACATACAAAAGGAAGTGAAGCATTGTCCTGGCACATAAAAAGGCCTAAAGGGTGATCGCAGCACGTTTAAATAGATTTTATGTTGTAGTGGTTGTTCAAAAGCCAAGGAACACTGGAACATGAAACCCCACCAATCCCCTCAGGGAGGGAGATTGGACTCTGATCAGGAGGCTACGAAGAGGTCACTGGTGGGGCAGGCCCCTTATGGCATTTGGCTCTTATCCAGAGCGACGTACATCAGTGCCCAAGTAGTCCACAACTGTTTCTTAAACTGGTTTCTTAAATCCATGCCCACTATGTCACTGAAATACTGCACATTTGGTGCACCTATACAACATCTGTCAAATAATGATTAACTAACACCTGCCAAACAATACTGGAACAGTTGCTGCCCCAGTTGCTGCTCCTTAATTGGATAAGGCAGTTCTCACTGCCCCTTTTCATTCTGCTGGGTTCGAAACCAAAACACCGAAATAAATAATTATTATTAAATTATTCAAAGAATACAGTAATTCCTCAGTTTTACGTGGTCAGCAATTGCGGATTCAGTCTTTTTTCTGAGAACCAAACTAATAATCTTTTGCGGAATCCCCCACAAATGCGCAGAAAAGGCAGATATCCTAGCATTTTTGGTGCTTTTGTGACATCCGGGCCTCGTCCGCCACAGCCCCTCCTACTATAATGCTGGACGGGGTCGCGGAAGTGCATTGTGGGGGCCCATCGTGAAGTAAGCTTGAATGTCAAGAAAGAAACCCTTTCTGTTATCTCCGGTGTGCGCGTTATTTATTTTTGGATACATGCACGTGTGTTTAAGCGAGTGAATATCGCTGACCGTGACCATGATGAGTCTTCGTGTAGTTGTGGTCTGATGTCATCTGTGACGCAGGTCTTTCTTCGAATACCCCAGTGTATGTTGCTTGTATACATTTGTGTGGCAATATCTAAATTGTATATTTGTGTAAGCAAATGCTTATTATTCAGAATATTAAATGCTTATTATTTAATGTTGTTTGCTGTTTTATGTCCTGTTTGGATTCAGTTAAAACACTCAAAGGTATATTTGTGTGTGAATGTTTTCTTTCTGAGTGACATTTATTTACACTGGTTAATTCAATCAATATGAAAGCTCATAATTAAAGGGAGTTGAGTTTTGGCAGTGGAATGCCAGTCTTGCATAAGACTGGATCATCCACCAAAATTTGGTGCTGGACTGGTGTGAGACCTTTGAGGTGAATGCAACCACAGCAGTTTGACTAGCGTGTTCATGAGCCTGTTGTGCTGAGCGCTGATGTTCTGTTGTGCTGGTGCGTAACGCTTGGCCATCTTCAGTCTCTGTATTAGAGCAGTGTCAACAAGATTATACCTTTTTGTGCAGCAGTAGAGCGTGTTGTCCTAGTGAGTTCTGTAGAGCTGCTTGAACCCCTGCAACTGCTTGTCATGCTCCTCCACTGAATTCCAGGCTTCCAGGATTCAGAGCTGTCAAGTGGAAAAGTACTTAAGTAGAAATTTTGGCTATCTATACTTTACTGGAGTAATTATTTTTCAGAGTACTTTTTACTTCTACTCCTCATATTTTCACGCAATTATCTGTACTTTCTACTCCTTACATTTTAAAAATAGCCTCGTTACTCCTATTCGGCTTGCTTTCATTCCGGCTTGTCATCTTTAAAAAAAAAAAAAAAACTGGCACCATCCGAATAGAGGGAATTTGATTGTGGTTGGATGAGAAGTATAAACATATTGCATTCCGACACGCTATTGGTTTGTACATGATCCATCGCACCCCAACAGGGGCAAAAC